>JASGCC010004065.1:0-21332 GCA_030067915.1 Hydractinia echinata | reverse complement strand
ATTTTTGGATTATCTATTTTTAATATTGTATCATATTTCAATGATTTTTATTCTGCAAGTTGAAATATAAATTCCAATAGGTGCTATTGATAATGAATTTAAATGGCAAAAATAAAATTTATAAAGCTTTTGTCTTTATCTAAGGTGGTGCTTACAAGAGAGTTTCACTCCTCTGGAATTGGAGTTAAATCACTTCGGTCGGTTGACAAGCTTTGTACTGTTTAGATGATAATCCAGAAATGAAACTAACTTCTATCTGAATTCTAGTTTCAATCAAATGAAATTTCAATGTTGGTGTAAAAACATGATTTAAAAACACCAAAGTGAAATTCAGGTGAAGTAAGTGCTACTGCGCATGTGCAGTTATCAAGGACGAAGACAATCTGACTTAAAATTTCATGTAAACGCCACCTAAAACAGTGGAGGGCAGAATAAAAAATTTTCGACGATTTTGTTAAATTCATTATTCTGCTTGACATTTTTTAAAATAATTTTTTTGAAAATATTTTATCAATTTTTTTTTACGTATTGTTAATGCTGATAATATATTTCAAGATAAATTTTGGCGTGGTATTTGAATCTAAATGTTGTACTCGCTACTAAATTGTCTAAATTTTGTACTGGCTTACTTGTATGCTTAGGTGAACGTAAATATAGTTTTACTTTTGAATGAAAACAAATAATATTATATACCTGTAGGCAAATACGTTTATGGAATAACTCATGATCCCCTTAACCATCGTTTACCTTTTGTAAATCCGCCTGTTGTACTTATTGTAATTAAAAAAAAAATTCAGTAATATCTAGCAATCGGTGCATTTTCATTAGGTGGTTCTATACTTAATTGCAAAACTATCCCAAGGTTGTTACTTTTGTTACATATCATTTGTACATGAAAATTATCTTAACCAGGAGTAAGAAGTTTAATATAAAGATGTCATTTTATGCAAGTGTTTGTGAAGTTAAAGAAAATAAATTTATCTAGTTATTAGTATATATGGAGAAAGTTTATGTTGACACGCTCCACATCAAGTGAAGGTGTCATGGCTTAAATGTATTAGTCAATTGAAATACCCTCCAATGGATGGATTTTGTGCAAGATGAAATATCTTACGCAACAATAAAAAATGTCAAGATACAAACTATTCCTGCAAGTGAAAGATTCATGGAAAACAGCTACCCCCGAAAAAATTCCAAACGTGAAAACTGTTTATCATAAATTTTGCATGATGGTTAAAGATTAGCCATTCCTGCAGGTATAGTTACACTTTGGTTATTCTACTTAAAGCTGAGAGCAATAGTGAATACTATTTTTAGTTGTTTTTTTAGAAAAGGAAATACACAGGATGCGTCGTATTACTTGAGAATGTTAAAAGAAGGTTGTTTTGTGGTAAGTTGAGCCAATGGTTGATTACTTATTATATCCAAAAACCTAATTTGTGGGCAGGAGCACTGCCAAACATTGACGGCTTTTTCAAATCTCTTAATAATAAATGACCGCTGATTTTGGAACATTTAAGCAAGATAGTGAGACTTTTAATAAGCAAAAGAGAATGCGAACAAGAGCTATATAGACAAGTATTTAAGGTGGAATTGTGCAGGAAAAGTTATTTTCTAATGAAAGTTGTTTTTGTTCCAGTCTTGTGACATGTGACATGAGATAATAGGAACCTTGTAAATTAGAATAGGTCATTGGATTCTAGAGATGAGAATGTTTTTCAAAACCAAAAATCTCTGTCTCCCTTTCAAAAATAATTGTTAAGTATGGTAATTTTCTATAGTTGTATAGAAAAGGAACTTGCAATGTTCAGTAATATCTTACTAGGCCAAAGAAAAATTTATCAAATTCGTTAAAATACTTGTGAGCAATTCACTACTTTACTTAACAAATACTTTATAATTTAAAAATTAAATAAAAAAATTTATGCTGTAAAAATAACATGTCAAACACTAAATCGTCAAGATTGTATGTCTATGAGTTCATAAAATTCAAGTATGTGTTACTAGTGTTTTGGTGAAAACATTTGGTAATAATCGATCTCAACAGAAGTTTAAACCAACAATGAGCATTTATATTATATTTTATTTTATGGAAAACGGACGTTAAGCCGAGAATGATGATGATGATGATGATTTCAATATATTTCGATCTTATGTGATCATCTTCAGGTCTAGAATACAACATAAAACAAGGTTAAAATCCATTGTAAAATATATTCATGCAGTTCAAAACATTTAAAAATCTACAACAACAAAAACATCAGGCACAAAGCCCAAAGCGAAAGCAACTGAAAAAAGAAATGTATATATATTGATAACTAAAGTCCGACCTTATATTCGTCTCTAGTATTTAGTTGTGGACGTAATAGATTTATATATAAAGCCTCAAGTGTCATTAGATGGTTTATTAATCAATTGTTGGTTTAAACTTCTTGTTGATACTTTATTGGGATAACATTTCGCGGGGATTAAGTTTCGCGTTTAGCCGAATCCGCAAAATTTTCCAGATTTCGCAGGGATTTATTTTTCGTGGATTGTTAGTTTAAGATTTTTCGTGGATTTCGTAGATTGATTGGTTTATAGAAAACTCGCGAATTAAAAATTTTGTGTTACTTGGCTAAAATAAGAAAGTAAATATAAAGAACTAGAAAAAGAAGAAAGAGTTGAAGTTAATTTGAATAGAAAATATTTTCTTTTTAACATGGTGTTTGTTATAATATAATAGTTTAATATAATCTAAAGCATCTTGGAAGTGATTTACTTGTATTACCGCCGTAAATAAGTTGCATAGGCAAAAAGGTACCACTGAAAGTTATAACAAAAGTAGCTGTTATCGACCTTTTGTCGGAACTGCCTTTAATAGTGACCTGTTTTGTGTTTTTTTTCGCGAGTAATGATTGGCTTACATGGACATACTTCGTTAGGGTCTGATCTATGTTAATCAGCAAAGACTCTGGTATCTTGTACTTCTCAACTCTTGTAACAATGTCGTACAAATACTGATACTTAATTTCTTTGAATGCGCCATCTGGTATTTCCAATTTGGATGTTGTTGCTCTCCTTCTAGCGACGCCCATCCGACGAAATAGGCTTCGAGCCCAATGGGAAGATTCTATGTCGATGTCTCCAACTAATCCGGGGTAGCGAGTCATTAATGCTTTAGCGGTATTTACAGCAGTGCCTCAAGAAATCACGGATCCGTGGTTACTGATAGCTGTCAAGTACTTTTGAACCATGCCATCACCATGTTCCCATGAGGAGTGGTTTACCTTGTTGTGGTACCTTTTCGATCCCGGGTAATAAAAATTTCCCCTTTCTTCTGCAATTTCAGATTCGTACTTCTTTTGAAACCCTCTAACTGTACTCTCGTTTATTTTTGGATATTATGCATTGAACTTACGAACTGCTGCAGCAGCATCATTTTGGCTTCAGTATTTTCCAATTTTGAAACCATCTTCTGGTGTATACTGTCAAAAAACAAACATTCAAACTCCAATCGAATTTCGAATGTAACAATGCAAATTCGAATCCCATAAAGTTCACTTTACACGTAACAGATTGTCGTGTGTGACGCCCTTTACAATAAGAAATCGAACGTTTTATTTATTGTTTTCTTCTTCTTACTGAGAGTTTTGAAAGTAGAGATTTTCAAAGTGAGCATGGCAAAAGCAAACAGTTTAAAAGTGAGTGAATTTATTGCGGCTGTTAGGGGCCGCCATTATTGTAAAAAAGAAAAAGTGTTACAATGTTCATATGAATTTGGCAATGTATTTGATGTTTTTGTCATAAAGACATGCAAGGCTGACGGAACCATTGTTAGTCACTTGCCACGTGAAATCTCGACATCTACAAAGTTTCTTTTAGATCGACAGAAGGTCTCCTTTAGTTCAAAGTGGTCTAGAAATTGCATGTAAAGTCTTGGTCACCTTGTATGGAACTGTAATAAATCACTTACTCATTAACCGGTATTTAGAAATCGTTACAGTCGACTGTATGGGGTCTTTCTTAAGGCCAAACGAATCAGCTCCTCGCAAAAAACAATCGCTGCGAGATCGGGTTCAACCACCGAAGAAGAAGCCGAAAGTTAATCGAGACATTCGTTTGATGTTCACAGAACTAACAAAAAAGCCTGAAGCACATAATGTGAAGAAAAAGGACGTTATAACCATTGAAGATTACACGTTATTTGTATTTTCAATCTGTAGTTACTGTTTTTTTCAGACATACAAAGGGATACAAGGAATTTTGATAAAGCGTGATCCTGTCACAATTTCAACTACTTCAATGAAAGAGGTACTCATTGCACGTATCGCATCTGCAAACATTTTATTAAGACTGCCTGATCGAATCACAAAGAGGTTACCTTTTGTCATCAGTTGAACAGGGTCCTTCGCATGAGGTATTTAAAACTAAAGTTTGCAAAAAATTTCATTATCGGGATCCTTGGTGTTTAAGGAGGTAGATGCATTGATACTGTCTGTTTCCTGTTATGGGAAGAACCTGAACTAAAACCTAAGTCTGGTGCATTTTGAGACTGCCAACCAAAACGTAATGGCTGTGTGAAAGCTGAACCACCATAAATACTAACAAGTCCATCACAATACTCAACAATTTTTCAGAACCACTTATTTAATACAGCACTTAAAAAAGCTTGTCTCTTTTTTTTGATCTTCTCCATAACTTCATTCTACCCCTTTCAAATTTTCCCTTTCTCGTTTTCTATAACAGCTATTATGTTGTTCCTCTCCTGGTCACACATGTCGTTAGCTGTCAATGTAGGTGTTTCCTGGATCAACGTCCTCTACATTTTGTCGAACCATCATTACGCGGATTTCCTCGTACATTGGGTTTATCAGTATTATAGTCGTTATAGTATATGTCATATTGACTTTGTATTCCTTCAGGGAATTTATAAGCTGCTCCTTAAGCTCCGGATTCCATTTAAACTTTTTGTCTGCCACTTCCCTCGCTATTATTGTTTTTCTTCTGTTTTGGATCGTAATGCGCATGAGCTTCTTTTTCAACTCAGCGCTCGGGCTGGCAAAGTGATATTATATGAACCGAGTTAACCCACCTAATCAACCCATCCCGTCTTGAGAAAACGAGCCAGCTCTCCCAGGCGGGTTGTCTCGCCTCGTACAACGTCAAATATATTTTAGTATTGATCTGCCATAAAGCCCAGCTGTTTAATTTTATTATGCTGCGCATGTGGTGAGCTACAAACGAGTCAACCTGCGTCGTATAATCAGGCTCCTAGCTGGCTAGCTAGCGTTTATCGCGGAAAGTTAGTCGAAGTTGTCAACACAACCATAGAGCTATTTAACTACTTGCAATTATTTACCAACACAGTACACTCAGGCATTAGGAATGGTAGCCCTACTCCGGTTATGATAGGGATCCGTAGCGTTGAAATGCGCAAGTAATCAATGATGAATTAATTCTGGCTTGGGTGGAGGGTGCGTTCGCTCAGAAAAAACAACACATCGAGTTTGTCTGTCACAGACAGAGAGAAGTAGCGTATTAGTATATACCGTAAATCTCCAAATAAACGCCCGGGGCGTTTATTTAATTTTCCGAGTTTTGAGGTGGGCGTTTATTAGAGGGAGGCGTTTAAAAGAGGGAGGCGTTTATTTAATTTCAGTTATATTTCTTTTACACAACAGTTAAAAAATCATCTTCTTCTTCATCTTCATCTAGAAGATTACCAGGATCATTCGCATCCTCGATGTCAGAATCGGTAGGTTCGAATGGGTTAATTTCATTAGCATCGGTATTATTTACCACCTTAGTTTGGTCTTCCAAAACTGATGCACCGGCAGAACAAGGTTGGGTACTTTTGAAGCAATGAATCTTGTTGTCTTCACTCCCGTCGTTTTTTAGATTTAGGGCACAACCTTTAAATGAATCAATGATGAGATCTTTTTTTATCATTTTCCAAGCACGTAAAATCCATTCTACAACTGTGCGTCGGGGGGCTTGTTTCATGTTTCCTCCTACCGTATATTGGTGGACACCATTAGCCAACCATTCATCGTACATATAAGAAATAAACCCTTTAAACGGTTTATTCCAGTACACATCTGGGGCCTGAATGTACTTTGTACACCCACCTGGAATTAGAGCACTTTCGACTTTCATTTTTTTCAATGAAACTTTAACCTCGTCGGTCATATGAGCTTCGAATGTATCCCACACAAGAAGCCTTTTACCGAAGGAGAAAGATCCAACAACTTGTTTGCACCACTGTAGCGTAAGTTCCTCGTTCATCCAACCATTGCCTGATGATGCAACGATACATTTTGTTTTGAACTCTTCATTTAATGCAGCTGACTCTCGTTTAGCTCCGGAAAAAACGATATATGGTTTCAATTTGATACCGTCTGCTTTGGCAGCTAGGCAGACAGTAACGCGAACCTTTTCATGACCAGATGTTTTGAGCATAACATCTTTTGACCAGTTTTGTTGACTGTAGTACTGCTTACCATATCTGACCAAACTGGTGTTTCATCCATGGCTATGATATTGGAAGGGTTAAATTCAGCTTTCATATTCAATCGACGGATATGGATGACGAACGCTACCAACTTATTGATAAGTTGCGCTGGGTCTTTTTGGGCCATTGTTGTTCGCCGTCTGTAAAAGAAGGTATGTAAAAGTTGATACAAAAAAAACCCAGCTTAAAATTTTTCGGGTAAGGGAATTGATATAAACAGTATAACGTGAAAAACACTGTATTTTTACATGAGTACAAAGGTATTAGTGAGCAGCAAACCCGTTCTAAATTAACGTTTTGGTTCAAAGTAGAGCTCACCTGCACGAGAGGTGATTTCTTTTCATAAATTTCTGCAACCACCCACGACTTGCAATAAATGAATCTTTCAATTCGTTATCTTCTCCACATGTCTCGTCAAACATAGACTTTGCTTTAAACATGATGAGTTTACGAGAAACACGAAGCATATTACCACGCCGTTCTAGTATCCATTTTAGAATATCATCCTCCAGTTGTTGGTCAGTTAACTTTCTACCACCACCCTCGAGCCTCTGACGTTTGTCTTTCATAACTACAATTTTTTCCTTGTTTTGACGCCATTCTCGTACTCAAGATTGAGGTAAAAAGTTACCTCAATCTTGAATTTCAATGCAGCACTTCTGTTTGAATTTATTTCTGCAAACGTTATAACTTGTTTTTTAGTTTCTTGTGAAGCCATCTTTGAGAAAGAAAGTTTCGAATGTTTAACGGGTTTAATGTTTACAACATTCGAACATGTTTTAGATTCGAATGTTTTGAAAATAAATCATTGAACTTTTTATTTACCAGTAAACGTGAAGACTTTGATTTTGACATGGCTAGAGTAGAGTCTTTTGGTAAATATCAGCTTCTTCACAGGGTAAAATGCAGAAGTTTAATACGTGGGCATCATGTTTACAAAGCCAACCGGACTCCCGTTTTAAATGAAAAACTGATTGCTAAACCGGACAGTAGAGTTGAAGCCTTGGAAAATGATAAGTTTGCAATTGGAATTTTTAAAGAAAAGGATGGGGAAACAGAACTGGTTGGGCATGCCCCAATAGAATTATCAAGTCTCCTTCATCATTTTTTGAACGCTGACCCAAACAACTTTATAAATGTGACAGTGATGAGTAAACGTAAGCGCGAAATTGGTTTGGTCGTTCCTGGTAAATTTGATTGTTTCACCAAATCCAAACGGATTTCATGTGTGTTGGACGAGCAGCAACATCAACGAAAGGACACTTACAAAACCTTGGAACTTATTCACCAAAAAAAGTCTTTATACTGGAAGTTTCCTGTAATTTCTTAAAAAAAAAAATTCTCATCATTAATTGGTTTCTCTTCCTTCTCTTGTATCATCTATAAGCTATTACATAATAGGGGTTGACCCGTTTGCCAGTAGGGATTATTTAAGGGGTTTATTAAAAGTGCTTCTATTAAACGCCCCTCTCGAGGGGGGGCGTTTAATAGAGGGGGCGTTTAAAAGAGGGGGGCGTTTATAAAATATTTCGGATTTTAAGGGGGGCGTTTATTAGAGGGAGGCGTTTAAAAGATGGGGGCGTTTATTTGGAGATTTACGGTACTAGTATTTAGTCCCGTGGAAAAATCCACTATAGATACCAAATAAAAAAACAGCGAAATTCATTGTTCCTTTCGTCAAAACGTTTCGTTGTTAATTCCATTCAAGCGGGAATAAATAAAACCAATATGTTTTTATTAGTACCTGGCAGTGTCATGTCTTCTTTATATCTGACGTTTTCATTGGCTTATATCGATCACGTGAGCGGGCGCTATTTTCCTGTAGCGACCGGCTAAAATCTAAACGAAAAAAAGTAAACAAACTTTCGTGAAATTTGAACGCTGTAAAATATCCAAATAAATTCTAAGTTTTTAATATAATTGATTTAAGCGTTTGTTTTGGGAGTAAGATGAAATAGATCAATTCATACTGCCTTAAAAAGCTCTGAAAACGAAGTATGCTAGTAATACCTTCAAGAAGTTTTGTTAAGGTCATAAAAGTATAGACTCCCTCAAAAGCGACAAAACAGATCACAAAACTCACCTTTTTCGAATGTCTCACATCTTGAGTTCTTCAAACAAGGATAAAATAAATCCACTTAACACCACTCCCGAATTATCATCAACTCTTTCTTTAAAAAAATAAGTTCAATGTGATGTCTCTAGCTAGCTACATTTTTTTCGTTTATTTCTGGTTAATTTCAACAATTGCTCGTTTAATTTCACAACAAACACAACCACTCCATCAACGGCAAATTTAAAAACTTTCAAAATAGAACTACAAGAATTTTTTCACTGTGTTCGAAAAGAATTCTTTTCCTTCAGTTGATCGAACGTTACTATTGTTAGAAGACATGGTTTCTACATAGACATGTATTTTATTCTTCATCCATAAGTCAATCTTTTTGTGAAAGACTTAGACTTAATTTCTATGTTTTTATCAGGCTACCAGGTACTAAATGACTTATAAACCGTTTAGCCGGGCGCTACGTGGGAAAACAGCAACCTCGGTTGTTTGCATGGACCTCACTGCATTCGGTCCATGACGTCACAACCTCGGTCGCTATTTTCCCGTAGCGCCCGGCTAAACGGTTTATAAGTCATTAATATAACAGTAGACAATAGACACGTGCACGTGTGTCGTACGGAGGATTTGTTGTGTAACTAGCAGGAGTAGATTATTGAGGAGGTAACCACTATACCGTATATTGAATATGGAGCAATTATCAAAGTTCTCCATCATTTTGGCCACATTTTATACATCTCCCAAATAACACGCTCGTGTCACGTCATAAGCTAATTATGAAGCCTGAAAGCCACATAAAAAAAGAGATAAACCGTTGGTTTGTTGGTTGCTTGTTTATCAATATAAAAGTATAAAAACGTTGTTTCGGTTGTAATTTTACAAAAATTATGGAAGAAAAGAATCATGAAGTGTTGGTGGAAGATTTTGACGATTATTTTGAAGATTCAACTGTTCGTAAGCATGGCATCAGTTACTGCTTCTCTAGGTGGCCAAATACATATTGAACCAAATTTTACGTACATATAATTAAATGTTTAATGTCGAAATTTCTTTTTAACCTAACCAAAGTTAATAAAAAACCTTCAACAGGAGATAAATTTTTTTTACGTCCTCTGTTCGAATCTCCCTTAACCTCTTGATTGTTATACAACACCAGGTTTTCCTCAAGTACACCAGAATCTAAAAAGGTTAATATATAAGAAAATATTGAGACAGTGGGCAACCCAGTGTAATGGTTGTACGACTTGTCTGAAGATAGCACATGTTCTGTAAATCTCATTTTAAGGCTAGCTGACAAAAAAAAAACTAATACCAGAAGAAATTCTTCCATTCTCTCGTAAAAGCAGGCCAGTGTTGTTACAACCATAAGCGCACACTGACGACCGAGTGACTGTTTTTTTTGCAGCAGCAGCCATTTGTTTACAACACAGCCAATCAATTTGTAAAAGCACACAAAAGACAGAATAAAAATGAAAGTTTAGCAAAAGTGACATGTTACCGCGGCTGTTTCTTTAGAAAAAACAACACATCCACTTTGCCTGTTACAGACACACAGAACAGACACACAGAACCCGTGGAATAATCCACTTAAATTTATTGTGCTTCTTATCACAAAAAGGTTTGTTGATAATTTTATTAAGAAGGCTGAAAAAAAAATCTTTTTAAACGAAATCCCGTGGAGATATCCATTCAAAAACATTTAAAATTTATTCTATGTTTCTTATCACAAAATCATTTGTTGTCAGTTTCATTTTAAAGACTCAAACAATTAAAACTTTTGAACGAAATTGACAACTATAATAACAACGTTAATTGCCTGTGACTTTACTCGTATAACAATTTATAACAAAGCTCCCTTCACGGTAAATTTAAATTCGCATGCAATAAAATTCCTAACTAATGAAATCACTTTATTTCATCACATGATTTGTTTTAGCCAAACAGCGAAATTAATTGTTCTTTTCGTCAAAACGTTTTGTTGTTAATTTCATTCAAGCAGGAATAAATAAAACCAATATGTTTTTCATATAACAGTAGACAATAGACACGTGCTTAAGGGAATAATAAAAATTAATTACCCGTGACTTTTGTGTAATAAAGTTTAAATCACTTACACAAAGGTTTTTATGACAACAATAAAATAAATTAACCGTGACTTTTTTAAAACAAAATTTTTAAATCCATTTGAAAAAGCACCCAAAAGACGGAATAAAAATAAAAGTTAGCAAAAGTGACTGTTGCCGCGGCTGTTTCTTTAGAAAAAACAACACATCCACTTTGCCTGTTACAGACACATGGAACTGGCGTATTATTATATAGAAGTTATTTAAACCCGTGGAATAATCCACTAATTGTCTTTTTAAAATTTATTGTGCTTCTTATCGCAAAAATGTTTGTTAACAATTTCATTAAGAAGGCTGAAAAAACGTTTTAAACGAAATCCCGTTGAGGAATCTACTCAAAAGCATTTAAAATGTTTTATATGCTTCTTATCACAAAATGATTTGTTGCCAATTTCATTTAAAAGACACAAACAATTAAAACTTTTGAACGAAATGGACAACAATAATAACAACGTTAATTGCCTGTGACTTTACTCGTATAACAATTTATAACAAAGCACCCGTCACACGGTAAATTTAAATTAGCATGCAATAAAATTCCCAAATAATGAAATTACTTTATTTTAACACATGATTTTTTCTAGCCAATTATAATCGTAAACAAAACGTTTATAAAATATAGAACATTTTTATAGGGGATGTATTATAGATGCTTTTAAAGATAATTGTAAAAAATATAATCCACTTTGCCTGTTACAGACACACAGACACACTTAGCGTATTATTATAGAGATAGATAGAAGATAAGACTAGTTGTTTGAACTGAAAATAAAACGTTTTAAACAAAATAGATAACAACGATAAAAATGTTTATTATATGTAGCTTTGCCCGTACATTAGTTTATAACAAAGCAACCACACTCCCTCAAAGCCTGTGACGGTAAATTTAAATTAGCATACAATTTCCATCTGATCAAATAGTTTTGGTTTATCACATGGTTTGTTCTCACCTATTAAAAAAGCTAATAACCCGCAAAGGAGTAAAAAGACAGGAAACAAACTATAAAAGCTCATAATAAATTTAGTTCGTGGAGATTATTTCTTTTGAGAATTTAGTTTATAAAGTATATACAAAACGTTTTTCTAGAGATGTTTAATAGTCGTCGTTGCGTAAAATCGTAGACAATAAACTCTTGTCATGTCACAGAGAGATGAAATTAGCGTATGGATAGTTATTTGTAATCATGAATGTGCTGCAGCTGTAACCCTTGCTTCTACTTCGCAATTATTTTTTTACCTTACGATTTGTTGTTCAGTTTTCTTTATACAGTGGAACCTCTTTATTGGACACTTCGGGACCAAAGATTTTTTCCGCTTTAGAGAGGTGTCCACCTTTGAGAGCTTTTGTTTATTTTGGCAAGAAACGCGGAAAAAATTCTACTCCAAAACCGGATATTCCATTAGGCATGCCCATATTACCCTTTACCCCCCCCCCCCAGTTTGGCAAAGAAACATTTTCGCTTTAAGGAGGTTGCACTGTATTTCTATTGCTTACGTAGTAAAACGATTATGATTTCCACGCTCTCTCTCTCTCTCTATAACACAGGAGAACATGGTAAAGTTACTATTTTTAGCGCCGCTGACTATTTTTTCCCTTTGGTTGAAAGTGCTCCCCGACTAATAATTTTCTCCGAACTTTAACTTTAAATTTTCCGATAACTTTATCACCGGCCTCTTTTAATTGAAATGTTTTAATTTTGTTCCTATTTTCAAATATAACCATTAATGCCCGACCCTACGATAGAGAAATCGTTTATAGACGGTACATGGTCACACTTACTAAATATGATCTGAGATAGCTGTTCTTTGACGAGATCGAACGTATATACCTGTTAGAAATTCCCAAATGTTCAAAGATATAGACTTACCGAGATATGTCAAATTGCATCGATCACACGTAAATACAATACAATGATAATAGATTCTTTGAAAATTTTGTCCTTAAAATGAAAAATGCTATTAAGTTTATTATTAAAACCTAAAAATGACTTTAAGCTTTCGCATACTTAAATTAGTCTTAACCACGTTGGTAAGTCTACTGTGATGTTCTCATGACTTGCTTCCACAAAATGGTAGACAAATATAGTTCTTTCTTAGTTTTTAATTCTATCTAATGAACGTGCACGAATTTCACGAAAATTAAAAGAATCGAATAAAGTAAATATAAAGGTAAATATAAAAGTGGTTGTCAAACATAAAAACAAAACACGCAGACAAAGTCATCAGTTTTGTTTTTGTGGTGCACAAACTTAAAAATTAAAGACGAATAACGCCAAAGGCTTCTTTGACAGACGGGGTAAAGACGTTCCCGTGGGTACCAGAACGTATTAAAGACACCTTTATTTCGTCTCTTTCAAACGTTATACTGCCAAGGCAGGCCTTTACATAATTTTAACCTATGCATGTTAGGATTTTAGTAATTTCAATTCTGATGAGGGTGTGACAAACCAAAACGAGAAAGGGGTTAGGAAAACGTCGTCAATGAAGTATTTTAATGAAAAATTTCTACTTCTATTTTTTATATGAATAAACAATTTTATAAGAATAAAATACTATGACATACACGCTTTTTTATAAGCAACAACAACGAAAACAAAAACATTAGTTTCGGACACTTTTATTGGAGAATGGCGTTTATTATTTTTTTTATTTTAGAGGAGGGGGTGTTTTTTGGATATGGAGGGCGTTTCTTAGAGTATTTAATATGTATGTAAGAAAAAACCCATCGCTAACAACAAGCAATTATCCCTAACTTATAAAATTCAGATTTGGGTTCTTAATAATTTGAGCCTAAACTTTTTCTTACTTTTCGGCAAATTATAAGGCTCGTGTTCTTATGAAATTTTTCTTATACGTGTAGATGCTTTTTAGATTTTGCAAAAAGGCTTTTTGATATTTTCTTAACAAATTGCGTCGTTGGTAGTTTCTCGAATATGAATATACTAGTCGATAAAGCCCGTGGAAAAATCCACTTAGGCAGAAGAACAATGAAAAGATGTTTTGCTGACGTCAGTAGTGCATATGCATATAGAAATTTGGCAAAATTCAGTTTATCTGTTGCCTGTAACGTGTAGAGGTTGAAACGCTGATCAAAATAATGTATAGGATCATATGTTTTCGACGAACGCCTAAGGAGATAAGGGTTTAAAAATTTTGCTGACGTCAGCAAAGAGCCGCCAAAACACAAAAAACGCTGATCAAGAAAATATATAGGATCATGTAATTTTGACAAAACGGGGTTTAAAGGTTTTTTGATGACGTCATCAACCCGATCCGTCCTATAATTTTAATGACGTCAGCATATATTTCAGTATATTGCACACTGCCCTTTATCAAAAAAGTTATTCTGAAAATGTCAAAAAGTACGTTGGCAAGGTGTAATTCCTAATTAACAAAAATGTTCATAAAATGTTACACAGAATGTCAAATGTCAAATTGCGCTAAATCCTCCACACAAAACTTACACAAAATATAAAAAAAACTCAGGTTGCAAGGTGTAAAATCTAGTTTATAGAAAGTTACAACAACGACAGTCACAAAACTGACAGTCACAACACAGACACTAACAGTCACAACACCAATAATAACAACGTCAGAAATAACGCATCTCAAATATGTACATAATAGAAGCCATAGTTTGGAAAACAGTTAAAATCTAGAAAAATCAGTCATTTCCGTTGCATGCCATCCTTTAGCATAAAAAGTTACACAAAATTAATTATATTTTTGGTATGATGATCCATACTGCCATTCACCAAACATTTTAAACCGAAATATCAAAAAAGTGGTGAGCAAGGAGTAAATTTCAAATGAACAAAGATCCCCATTTAGGTAAAAATTGTATACAGTCCTTCCTCACAAAAGTTTACACAAAATGTAAAACAGAACGATTTCCATCCAAAATCGGTTCATTCGGCATGTTTTATATTGTCTTTACCCATAAAATCTTACACAAAAGTCAGTCATTTAAGTATATTGATTACAGTCCTCGGCCATTAGATTTTATACAAAATATCAAAAATACAACTTAAAAGGTGTAAAATCTTATCGTATAAAATTTTATTTTTTTAGTATATATATATAGAAAAGATAAGTTATTATCTGTCATTTTAAAAAAAGAAGATGAAAAAGAGAGGATTTTTATTTAAATTGTATAGTTTTTTCTGTTTTTTTGTATTTTTTATATTTGAATAACTATATAAAAAACAGTGAATGAGACACGTATATGTTTATTCAATATATTTCAGCTCATGCGAGTCTTCATCAGGAATATATATATATAAGGACATGTTCATGAAGAACTGGTTCATTCCTTAATTTAATTGGAATAATAACTGAATGCACTAACTTTGCTCTATGGTTAAGTAGATATATAAAACTGGAACATGTTCAAAGAGTCGTTTTTATACTGTTAGTTATAGGCAAATTATTAGCAATTATAGTTCAGGAAAGAAAAATGATTAACGTACGAAATGATGTGAAATGATAAAAGCATTGTTAAAATGGACACAGTTGAATTTTATACGTTGAAACTTTTAGGGGTCAATGTATATACATATATTTGCATGTGGTCCTCCCTTACAAAAGTTAAACATAAAACAGTTTCAGTCATAACATTCAGTAAATTTTGATCATAAATATTAATTCCAGCAAAACTTTGTCAAACCGTATTATTTTTTTCTCATAAAAAATTGTGACCATAAATTACAGAAATGACTTATTTTTCCAGATATAAATTTAATGCGTTCAAAACATCAATATCGGTGTCGAAAATAATGTCGAAGGAACTGATTTTGGTTGATTTTAAATTTACTCCTTGCAAGTTGTTCTCCTTTGACATTTCAGATTTAAATTTTGTAAAAAACTCAATAAAAACAAAAACGTGAAACGTGAAACCGTGGAATTTCCTTCTAGCAAAACTGACATCACATACAGTTCCCCAACAAAACTTTATACACACAAAATATAAAAAAACATCAGCTTTCACAACATCTTACAGTGAAGTATAATTTTTTCGGTATATTGCATGTGGTCCATTTCCACAACAGTTTCCACAAAATTTAAAAAAAACAGCAGTTTGCACCACAAACAATATAAATGGGCAACCATATATACCACCCTCTTCTGCAAAACTTTAACCCAAAAGGTAAAAAACTTAAATTTTTGCCCAAAATGTCAACAATCCTTGTATAAATAAATAATTTACGAAGAACCAGTCATATTGGTATTTTACATGCAGGATCACGTTTAACAGGAAATGTCAAAAACAAAACAATAAAAATAAGCACACTTAACACACACACACATGATATTCCGGGAAAGTTTATACCAAATGTGAGAAGAAATATACTATGAGCATAAAAATGTCTGCGCACTAATAAGTTAAAAAACGCAAATCAGCTTACTATTTAAACATTTAATTCTTGTTTCTTATTACTTTAAAAAATAAAACTCTGTTTTTTTATTTTATTAAAACTATGTTGTTGTTTTTAATGTTTTTTTTGTTGTGTTTTTTGTTGTAAAAGCCTCACGGGGTCGTTATAGATAGAATAATTTAATTTGACCCCCGGTTTACAATGTGCGCGCCGTATCTCACGGAAACAAGTTGTTTATCAACTGAAAAAGAAAACCGAAGTGAAGAAGGTTGTCTCTTTTTTAAAGTAATCCTGGAAAAAGTTATTTCAAACAAGGCATGCCAATGCTTACTCATCATAAGGTTAGCTTAAAGCTCATTTTGTATTCTGGGACCGAGGTTGCTTCCTTTTATAGAAAATCTATCGAATTCGAATATAAATGTAATTCGAATCTGAAATGTAATAATCAAACTGTTGTTGTCGAACGAAGTTGGTGTTGTTAATTAGAAATATTTCCAGCGTACGATGATTTAACATCACAAAGAGAATTGATTGGAAATGTATCAGACAATTGTAGCTATACATTTTCAATTCGTTCTCTTTAGGATGAAGCGAAGTTTAGTAATCGAAGTAAAAAACTAATTGAACTTTTATCCAGAGAACGCTAGCAAGCTACCTATACTAAGAAAGTGAAAGAAAAGCAGGTGTGTTGTTTAAATTATTTGGTAGAGAAATGAATTTGGGTGTACAACGATTTTTTAGCCGTTTTAACTTACAGAGCTAAATTTTCCCTTAAACATTAAGTTTTTTGTTGTGTGTTGAGCCAGAAAATATTTTATTTTTTGTAAGAATAATACTCTGAACAATGGGTCAGAAGTTAAGATCGGCTTTTGCTATTCCGTTATAAAAAAGAGTCGAGGAGCCCGGGAGTCGAGGATGGATTGTGAGTTTTAAAAATTTAAATTACTGTATTGTATGTTTTTGTTTGGTATCCCTTACATGGATTCAATGAGAGATTCAGTGGATTCTTCCACGGGCATACAGCTAGTCTTATATATTAATTCCCTTGCGTGAGTAACTATGTGAGTCCACGACACGGAAATCACGGGTCACTTTCTTATGTCGTGGCCGTACGCTAAAATTTACTAAAAAAATAAGCCGCCAAATGAGAAAACATTTGTCATTTATGCTACAGCGCGGTTCTCAGCAGTCGTTACGGTTAAAATAATTTAATTTTACCCCCGGTTTACCATGTGCGCGCCGTATCTCACGGAAACAAGTTGTTTATCAACTGAAAAAAGAAAACCGAAGCGAAGAAGGTTGTCTTTTTTTCAAATTAATCCTGCAAAAAGTTATTTCAAACAAAGCATGCCAATGTTTACTCATCATGAGGTTAGCTTAAAGCTTATATGTTTTTCTATATTTTCCATTTTTGTGTTCTGGGACCGAGGTTGTATCGCATTCGAATATGAATGTAATTCGAATCTAAAATGTAAAAAACAAACTGTTGTTGTCGAACGAAGCTAATGTTGTTGTCAGAAATATTTTTTAAAACGAAGAAAAACGTACGATGATATAACAACACAAAAAGAATTGATTGGAAATGCATCAGACAATTGTAGCTATACATTTTCAATTCGTTCTCTTTGGGATGAAGCGAAGTTTAGTAATCGAAGTAAAAAACTGATTGGACTTTTATTCAGAGAACCCTAGCTAGCGACCTACTGGGAAAGCGAAAGAAAAGAATGTGTGTTGTTTAAATTATTTGATAGAGAAATGAATTTTTAGCCGTTTCTTTTAGAGCTATTTTTTTCCTTAAATATTAAGTTTGTTGTTGTGTCTTGAGCCGGAAAATATTTTCTTTAAGCACTTATTTTGTAAGAATATGCTCTGAACAATGGATCAGAAGTTTAGAATATCCTAAGAATATGTCTAAGCTTGATAGTTAGTTTTAAATATGAACATTTGTATGACGCACAAAATAGATTAGAAGTTTACTTTTTTATTGTATATCAAACGAACTGAACTTTTTTGTGTCCAAGCAATGGGTCGTTACATGTAGTAGAAATTGCCATTAGCTAGCTATAGTAACTTATAGCACGCTTTATTTTATTAAGGCATTATATATTTTCAGGCCATAGTCATGCTAAGAACATATTGAGAATAATGAGGATAGCATTTGTCAAAAAAGTTAAGAACATGGAGGCTGAAACTAAAATACACTATTCTTATAAAATCAGCGTGTATATCTTAGTGAAGAATTTACATAAACTGTAAAAATTAATTTTTCCGTTGTTACTGTTTTTAAAGCTTTGGGGAGACGATGCGATTTTTTCATCCGCATGCAATGCGATTTTGTTGCATTGCACGCGGATGAAAAAATCGCATCGTGGAGCCGGGTAAAATGAAGGGATTTTTTTCGTGCAATGCGACTAAATTCGTCAAAAAAAATGTTGCACGAAATCAAATCGATTTGATTTCTTGCAACATTTTTTTGAATGTTGCAGACAACATGCAGCAAAGTTTCAGGGAGACGAATGCGTAAAGTATTCTGTGAATTCTTGCCTTATCTCATTGGCCTGATTGCTTGCATGGTTACCACGACTTGTAGCCAAGGGTATCCACGTATCTCTAATTTCATCCGATCTCCAAGCACCTTCTATGATTATACCATTTTCAATATCCTCACGATCGGCGAGTCCGTTAGGAATATACACTTTTGCAGCATCTGTGTCACGCCTCAACCAGCTGTGAAGGGCTATGGTAGCAACTGTTATCGTTCTAACTTTATGTGGCTCTATTAAGAATGGACGACGAAAGACACGCCAGCGATTTGCAAGTAGTCCAAAAGCGTTTTCAGAAATTCTTCGCATTCTTGACAAGCGATAGTTGAAAATCTTTTTATCAACACTGAGACTTTTGAAAGGGTAAGGTTTCATCATATACTTGGATAAGGGAAATGCATCATCACCCGTACAAACATACGGTATCATTAAATGACGATGTGGTAACGGTGTGGAAGCAGGGAGATTAGTTCTATTGGACTCTAATGCAAACTTTAGAGCACAATTTCCCCAAGTTCCACCATCAGAATTTCTGCAATTGATACCTACATCAACGAACAAAAATTCATATTCTTGGCCTATCATACCCATTAAAACGATGCTGTCAGTACCTTTATAGTTCCGATAGTGAGAGCCAGAGTGTGACGGTTGCTCGATGACAATATGCTTCCCATCTATAGCACCAATTCCGTTCGGAAAATTCCAACGTAATAAAATTTTTTTCGAAATATCCAACCAGGCATCTTCAGTGTTTGGTGTTGTCAAATATTCAATTCTCAGTTCTTCAATTATTGCCATACATACGTCAAGAATAATATTTGATATGGTTCTTTTGCCTATTCGGAATTGAAATTCCAATGAACGAAACGATTCTCCACTAGCAATGTAAGACAGCACATTTCTTCCGGTTTTATCTCACGCATATTTGTATCCTGTTTAATGATATGTTTGTAGACCTTCTGTAACAACAATTCAAATTGTGTTCTATCCAACCTCAGATAGTTCTTGAAGGCTATATTATCTAGCTTTAAGTCAGTGAATAGAGTATGAAACGCACCATATCGTTGTCTTTTTACGATCCATGGTCGAGTCCATATTCTATTTCTTCTTCTTTCTTCCTCATCTTCCTCGTCAAGTAACAACGCTATGATAGCTGCTCTTTGCACAGCAATATTGAGTTAGTGAGTGAAGAAAGTGATAACTTTGTTACATATAAATTGTTGCACAGGTGGCGAGACGAGAGCGACTTTTTGATCTTGCAATGCAACAAAATCGCATTGCATGCGGATGAAAAAATCGCACGTCTCCCCAAAGCTTAACACTACAGACTGTCATTCAGTGTTGATGTCGTTATAAAAAAAACCCTGCCTAAAACCTAAACTTAAATCAATGTTTACATCTGTTACTTAAGCTACGGGGACACGGCAACAATTTTCATGCGATTGCAACAAAAAAATTGTTTTGTCGCAATCGCATGAAAATGTTTCATTGTGTCCCCACATCAAATATCCTCATTCTGCAACATTTTTGGCTCAAAATTTTTGTTGCTGCAACAAAATGTTCATGTTGCAAATGAGGATCAGGAAAAATTCCTCGTGTCCCCGCACTTTGAGGAGAATTTTTGCAACATTTTTTTATTTTAACCAATCAAATTCGTTTAAAAACTCAAGACAAATCAAAACAAAAGTTTTTCAATCACAACAAATTAGACAAGACTTCGAACTAAACTACATAAGACTTCGACATGGCGGAAGATCAAGCGAAGCAAAAACTTTCGGAAGAAGAAAAAAATGAACTTATTAAATTTTATAACGAAAACAAATCACTGTGGTCTTCCGAAGTCAATTTTAGGAATAAAAAAGAGAAAGCGGAGGTCAAGGAACAACTAACAAAAGTTTTTGATGGAAAATATAACCATGGCCATGTCCAAATAGATCGTTTGGATTGTTTTTTCTTTGTTTTTTCTTCATCAAGAAGAAGTGCAATAGAAGCGATTATTATACTTCGATCAACTGCGACGGCCATCATTAATCACTGTCACACATGTTTTGGTTTCATTTTCATAAATTTTGTTTCATGTGCTGGAACTCATGCGACACGGAAACAACTTTGCATGCGATTGCAACAAATTTTTTTTTGTTGCCGTGTCCCCGTAGCTTTACGATCGTTTGAAATATATTCGATTCTTAAATTCGAAAACGCTGCATTGTTATCTTCTTTGATTTTATGCGTGATTTTCTTGATTATAAGTTTGGGTCTGTTAAAGCAAACTGTTCTTTTAATATTTTGGATTGAAATATTTCGGTAGATATACAATATACCAAATGATTCAAGTTTTCACATTTCTCTTTTATGTGTTTTCAACTATTAATTTCTTATATTTCGAGTATAACTTTGGAAGGTTTGCCGTATGCAATAGACTGAATAGCTGATTTTGTGTGACTTAACAAAAAATGTTGGATTTTTTTTTAATGTTTGGTATCCTTTTTTTCCCTGGTGTACTTCTGGAATGGTAAAGCAAGTATATAGTTTTAGCGTATTTCGCTTTTTAATTAACGGTTGTTAGACGCCTTTGATTTTTTCGGACATTTTCCATTTTTATTTCATAATTTTTTTTATTATTTTTTTTGTTGCACATGCTTATATTTTTAGACGTTTTGTGTCAGCGGTTATAAACATAGAATAATGCAGATTGTGAGCAACCTCGATCTCAGGACTTTTTTCTCTTTTTGC
>JASGCC010004064.1:0-21339 GCA_030067915.1 Hydractinia echinata | reverse complement strand
ATGGACTCACATTCATTATCATTTATACCCAACCCATTACGTAATTTATAATCTATTGAATTGTGAACAAAGACACATACACCCCCACCGGTACCGCGTTGTTGAGCAGCACGCGGTTGATGTATAGAAACATAATTAGGAATTGTTAAATTTGAATCATGTTCTGCATCCCTACTTTGGCACCAGGTTTCTTTTGGAGTTATTTATTTTTCAACGCAAGGAACCTGTGAACAAGGTTGGCAGAAGATAACGACAAAAGAGAAGCTCCCTTCGTTTTGTTAAAGTCCATTTTTCCTTTAAATTAAAATAAAAAAAAGAAGCAAACAACCGATAAGCATTGTATTGGGAAAAAGTTTATAATTGTGCATGAATTAGCTTACTATAAATGGAAATTAGCACGGAGTGCGTTTATATTTGATTTTAAAAATTTATGCGGATGCAACATCCGAATAACTTAGTTATAATTTAAACATTTATACCCGTTTGTATAGAACTAAAACAGATAAAAACGGATGAAACATTTCCGTTTACAAATTATAAGTTTTCGTTTGAATCCAGATACTTTCTTCGAATCCGAACACAGTATTTTAAAGTGTGAATATTTTTGCAATAAAATTAATGTAGATATATATTGCGGAAAAGAGTTTAGATAATGTGAGAGAGATAGAAGATTCTCAACTCAATAGATTGAACCTGTGAATTGTATTTTAAAGTGTGAATATTTTTGCAATAAACATAAAATGTAGATATATATCCTGAGCATCCGTTGTTAGTGTACCATTTTGTAGGAAGATTATAATTATTTATTTATTTAATGTTATTTCTTTTTAAGCATTTGAGGTGAAGTATTTTTTTATTAACAATAATCTCAACCTCGTTCCCAGGGCATTTTGCCTTGTTGATGAAGTCTCCGTAATAACAGCTCAAGGGCCACAAGACCCTGGGGACGAGGCTGCAATAATCATTTACATTCACTTACCCAACAACCCCGTTCTTTCCAACTTTTTTTAACCAAAAAATTATTTGATCTGAGTACATCAGGAGGAAATTTAACATAAAATCAAAGACATTCAGCCTGATTTTGATGTTTTAGGCAAACCAGGTTTTTGATAGCTACTCTCCAAAATTGCTGTATTTTCTGCTAACAACCTTTGAGTAACATTTCCATTAAACCTACGGCAGTTGAGTGGGTGGCAAATAAAAAGCACTGAGATGTCTCATTTAGACTTCTTACATTTTGATTTAATTTTTTTTTATAAGAAAAAGCTGACTGTTCTTATATTTATTTATGTAGAAGCATTTCTCAGTCTGATATGTTCTGATAGTAAGAACACAAGTTCTGATAGCCTCATTTTATTCTTATTGAAGTTAATTTTTTTCTTAAATTTCTGTAAAATTTGTGTTGATATAAAATATCGTATTTTGTTGCACGCGAAGCTATGTGGGTTGTTGCAGGTGAGAACAGAAACGACCACAAGCTAAAACAATATATTTGCATCCTCGAAATGCAAAATTCAGCCTTGTGTTCTTAAAAATAATGATTTCTCGACGAAATCTTGTGCCCTAATAAATCTCTTTAATAATAGCCGTCGTCTGTCTGTCTGTCCGCAAAAGACGCGTCCTGTTACGGAAACACGAAAAGCGGTATAAAGACGGTCGACCCCGTGGATTTTCCCACGGGTTAACGACTAGTCTATATTATAATACTCGTACATACGTCTTTCTGTCACGCAAAATGTTACCGCAAAATGTTATTTAAAGGGCGTGGGCGAATCCGTGGCCACCGACTAGTTCTTATAAAAAAATGTTTAATGAATGGAGTGAGGTGTGTTTGAAAACGGTAAAAATTAATGATCGGGTGGAGGGAAGATTTATACGTAGTGTAGAGAATTTAACTTTTAAAGGACACTAAGAAACAAATCAGCATTTTTTCTTAATTTAAATTGAGTTTTTTTACAGCAGCATTGGCGGGGGGTTGTGCGTTGTGAAAGCTGGGAGTAAATATTTTTAATAAAGATATACCCATAATGTCTAACTGTCCACGCAAATAGTACCTTAAGTAGCGAGACTCGCGCAATGCGGTATAAAACCGATGGCGATCACGTGTATTTTTCCACGGTCCACCGACCTAGTACGTTTAAATAAAGATTGCGCTCGTGAATCTTTTTTTTTTTGAAGATTCTCTTTCTATTTGAAATCTATCCTTAAAAACACGATTCATTGTATAATTTTTCAACTACTTCGCGTGGGAAATATTAGAATTTAATGTGTTAAAAAAAACGTTATACATATCTGGTTTGCTTCGTACTTTAATTTTTAATATAAAAAATATAAATATTCTTCTGCGGTTAGTGCGTTTATTATCCGTTATCAATCTCAAAAGAATTTTAATATCGAAAATTTCAGCGCTTCTTTATAAAATATTTAAAACTTACTTTCTTTAACGTAGCGACCAAGAAAACAATAACATGCAGTTTTTCAGTATAGACAAGAAAGAAATAGAGACAGGCACTGCAGGAGAGAATAGACAATAAAGGAGGGAGACAGGTACCGAAGGAGAGGACAGACACTGAAAGAGAGTGACTGGCGCTTTAAAGTAAGGCTAAAATTATATTTATTTCTATTTTTAATATTTTATTAAATATTTCATTTCTGTTAATTTATTTTTACTATATACTTGATGTTTCAAGTCTTAACTGAATTAAAAAATTACAACGTTAGGAATATAATCATAAAGTTAATGAAGCAGAACGCACAGTTAATAATGTCAATAATTATGTTCTGTCAAATAACAATAGAGGTATAGATGTCTAAATTAACAAAGGTGTGTCGTGCATAATGAGTAAGCTCTCTTTTTAATCCGAAGTCGAAACAATTACTCCCATGATCTAAAACAGTGAAGGCGGTCAGACAATTACTGACGGCAGACACAGCACTGGTTGCTAGGCAACAACAAATTTACCTGTTGGTAGAGAGCGTCGGATATGCTCTCCTTCGGGTGGCGTGAAGTTTTACCGTATTATATAGTGTTGCAGCTACTGCACGAAAATTATATATACCGACACCTGAGATAAATTGATGATGGAATTTTATCTTTTGAATCAAAGCAGAGATGACAATGTACAGGAAGTTTTTAATATTACATCTATTTCAAAAATACCTCCCCCGTGGTCTTTTAAGACGAAGGACAAAGTCAACAATTACTAAATCTCCTAACTTTTTGAATGGTCTAGTACTTATACAAAACAATAAAAATGCAATTTACTTCTCACAACATAAACGAACAATCTCGTCCACAAGACTTCCCAGGGCCTCTTTTTCACTTTCTGATATCTTGCTACGCGCCGGAAGCGCAAAAAGAAGATCTGGGGATGAGATTCTGCGTCATCGTCGGAATATTATAGGCGTAAAAGAGCCCTGGGAATGAGGTTGGCACAACGTTGGAGGGACTATCACATGGTAGTGAACACTGACATTTTTGGTTACGATTTCCTTGCGCGAGATTTTTATCAGATTTCTTGTTAGATTTGAAAATATGATCTGTTGAGAACCTCAAAGAAGGGCTAGAAATTAATTTTTATCTTTATATAAAATAGCATGTAGGTCCTGGGTTTGAGGTTGGTGGTTACGCAACCAAAGTTGTTTTTTTATAAAAATTGTCAATAAAAATAAACACAGGCAAATATTTTTTAAAAGCAAAATGGAACACTCGACCGAACCATGGCTATTAAGCTATCTTCAGTGAGAATGAAGAATGGAAGAGTAGTATTGGCCCTTTAAGATTAACCTTCTCCCAAAGTTATTTTATCTTTTTTATCGCAGGGAGCCTGTAAACGAGGTTGCCTGATAACTATAACAACTTTGTATATGTTCCTTCAAAGTCCGTTTTACGTTCAAATGAAACAAAAGCAAACAAAGTAAATAAATAAATAAATAAAAAGTATTGCCGAAAAGAGTTTAGATAATATGAGAGAGATAGAAGATTCTCAACTCAAGAGATTGAACCTGTGAATTGTAATTTAAAGTGTGAATATTTTTGCAATAAACATAAAATGTAGATATATATCCTGAGCATCCGTTGTTAGTGTACCATTTTGTTTTTTTAAGGTATGTAGGAATATTATATTTATTTATTTATTTTTATTTAAGGTAAAGTATTGTCAATCGAATTTGTCCTTTAACTTGAAAAGTTGTCCCTGTGACATAAAAATGAGGTTTATAGATATGTTGTGCTGCAAATATGTTTTCATCTATGCAGTTCGATAATTTGAACATATGCACATGAATACTTCATTCATACCAGTAATTATTTCTGAACATTTAACATATGATGTCATAATTCCACGTAGCTGAACTTTCAAGACAGATTTTTCACACAAAAAGACTCTATATGAACATTTCAACCTCTTTTATATGAAATCAACTTTCTTTTATGCGACAGATAAGCTGTAAGTTTTCTATGAAATTTGACAAGTTTCACTAATTATGCATGACATCATCCAGTAGATCTGAGTTGTTGCAGCCATGTTTTTTAATCGTAAAAGTTTTTTCCGCGAATTTTGTTCCTCTATATATATGTTTTGAGCCATTCAGTTTGATAATTTGAACTTAATTACATAAAAGTTAATATTTGGTTTATATGATTATTATATAAGAGATATCTATTGCTTTTCAACATCTATATTATCTCATAATTTCACATAATTAGTGTAAGTATAATATCACCAATCAAGGTTTTTCATAAAAAATATTCTCTTGCCAAGTTCTTTCATATGAAATCAACTTTTTTTATGGGGAAAGTAAGTTTATTGTAATCCTATCGTAATTTTAAAGGTTTTCAGTTGCCCTAATATGGGTTGGTTTTTAACGCATGAGTGCGCACAATTGTTGTTTACTTAATTTATGTACTTGACGAATCGAAGTTCTGCAGAAAATTAATAAAATGATGTTGTATTCGATGATTATAAATAACTCAGCCTTAAAACCAGCCTGTTGTGTTTTTTTAAAACATTGAAACCTGTTTATAGAGGCCTCAAATGGACTTTCAAAAAGAGGAGGTTCTTTCTAAATTACCTCTGGGGTATTGGGGTGTGATGAAATCGACAGCAAAGTGTGTCAATAAAATAGCTTTGGGAGAAGAAAGTGACGACAATATAAATCTGATGTCTTTTATTTAAAGAAGTGAACAGAATTCCTGGAGTTCTGCAAGTTTTTATTTTTACATGCCCGATAACGCCATAAACTTGATAGAAAGTATATAAAATCGAAAAGAAAAATTAAACGAAAATGGAAAACAATGTCTTAAGTTGAATAAAAAGTTTTTGAAAGTATTATGTATATGTTATGAGATTGGGTCGTCGCGTCTATTGTGGAGAGAAGTCCGCTATAAAAGATGTCTGCTATAAGAAGTTTTGTTCATCCTTATACATTAAAAAACATATCAAAAACACTACAGTTCCCAGGGGTTCATGGTTGCTAACAAACTGTAACTTGTAAATTTTTTTGCAACGGACTTTCGAAACTTTTTTAATTTATTTTTTTTTCAGATCTTTCTGCAGCCGCAATGAACGAATCGGACAACGTAACGTTTACTCATGATCCATTTAAACCGTATGAAATCCAAACCATCGAAAAAATTATATTCTGGCCAATCGCTGCTGTCATTGTTTTCGAAAGCTCCTCACTACTTCTTATTTTTTGTTTGCATCGCCAGCTTCGTTCAGTTACAAATATTTTCGTAGTGAGTTTGACCATGAGTGATTTGTTAAATGGCGCGATATTATTACCTTGCGTGCTTTTACTTGGTCTCGCTCACCCAAGTGTGCAACCACTTATGATGCTCGTGCTGATATCGTCAATGGGAAACGTATGCGGCTGCGCATTGGACCGCTGGATTGCCATAAAGTACGCTCTACGTTATAAAGGTCTTATGGTTAAGAAAACTTGCTTCAAAATATTGGCAGGAATATGGAGTTTCGCCAGCATTTTGGCGGTGATACCGAAGGTCTTAGGACCGAAAATTGAAAGAACTCGATTGTTTCGCCAAGTGTTTTTAGGAATGATTTTATCCGTATTGACAGTACTAAGCGTGTCCTTGATAGCGGCATATGGATATATTTTCCAGGCCGTCCGTAAGCATATTCGATTCATGATGGATAGCGAAATTAGCTTCAGCGGAGATTGCAACCGAAACTCGAAAGGAAAATTATCTTTGAAACGCTTACGAGTAGAGCTACAACATTCTAAGATATTCGCATTTACAACAGCGACTTTTATCGCGTGTTGGTTTCCGTTAATTTACATCAACTTCGTCGCAGATGTACTACTGCTGCCCCATCTTGTCCCAGAATCAGTTTTAGTGGTCAGTTTACACACGATATTTCTTCATTCCGTTATTAATCCGTGCTTATACGGATTTTATCAGAAAGAGATTCGACATCTTATAATACAAACTGTTTTTAAATTACAAAGAAACAAGTCTTCGACATTTCAACCGCTTTTGAATATCAGACGATCAAGAGCAGGCTCAGAATTTCTCAACGTTGTTCAAAGACGTGATACTCTTTTTACCAACATTTAGTTCGAAGATGTATAGTGACACTCTAGTCGAGTCAAACATATGAATTCGATAATCTGATTCAGGTCATTTCTGTTCCAAATCAACAACCGATACGATAACAAATCGTGACGTTGTCTGGAATATGTAACGCGTTTTTGCGATACGATACGAATCGTTAAACTAATTTGATGGAACCGGAAAACATTTATTTTCTTTGTGAAAATCATGTAAAGGGTTTGTGAAATCGATATTAATTGTTTAATAGGTTGATTAAAATAATCATGTTGATGTGATCACGGTTTTCTTATTTAATTAATTTAATTTATTTAACTAATGAGCGCGAAAAATTGTAAGATTTGCAAACGATCATGTGTATATTGTTAAAAAGATCAAAAATTCTCTCAAAATTTCCTAAGCTTTAAAAGCTTTAAAACTTGGTTCATCACGTTCTTAAAAGTAACTCCTGAGTTTCGGCCAAATTTTCCAGAATTGCGATTTAAAAAATTTAAAAAATGACCCGATTTCTTATTTATAGATTCGGCAGAAAACAGCTTTTGAAATGAAAGTGCAGCACCCACTAGCTAATACTTTTTCCCGTTCAATTCTGTCGCACAAAAAAACGTTCACATAGAATTGGTAATGAGATGTTTCCAAGTTGGAATAATCCAAACATTTACAACAACAACAAAACATCCATATTGGGGGTGGCACAATATCTTCTTAAAACACTCAAGTATTTTTAAACAGCGTGTGAAACAAACATCACTCGTGCAAACGTCATCATCAATTTCGATTTTCGATTGTCTCGAAATTTGCTGCTTTGAAAACAGCACAATGTGCGAGAAATGCAACATCTTCAGCTAAAATAAGACAAACAAGTCAAAATAAATAAACATGAAAAAACAACAACACGAAATCAACATTTGGGGAAATTGACTTTCTATTTGGCACACCAATGTCGAAAACAGAGTTCGCGGTTTCGTGTTATTGTAGTTTCGTATTATTGTCGAATGAGCTATACTGTTTGCTTCTCAAAGCGTTTGGATATTTATACAGTATTCACTTTACCTTCCTGAGGTATTTTCTTGCAGTGTAGGAAAAATTACAGAACAAAATTGATGAATTTTAATTACAACATTTATTTTTAATCTGTCATAATCGTTTGACTTAGGTAACAAACAATAATATATATATAGATTTTAAGTGTCAAATAATAATAGGTCAAAATTTCCGGTCAAATAATAATAGATCATCATGTCGGCAAAGAGAAAAGGTTTTCGATCAATTACGCTAGCGTTAACAACAACAAAAACGAAAGAAGAAAAAACAATATTTTTATATTTAACAAAAGCAAAGATAAAAACCCAGCTAAACAAATGTCTGATACTTTTCCAATATTTTTAGAAAGTCTCCACAACTTTTGCGCCCCTTTGTCATATCAATAAGTAAACTTGCATTAAAACAATTCTTTCTATCAGAGTGTGATAAAATAAAAAACGCGTAAGATTCACCGACCTCTCGGCACAAAAGTATTTTTAAATCACCTTATTTTCAAACTGGCTGCGTAATAACTAGCTATACTTGCGAACTGAATAATAAAAGCATACCTGAAACTTTTGTAGATAATTTCACCCACTCGTCCAACCAATGAACTTTCAAGCGATCGCAAAGTGCCGCTTCGTCTAAACCACGGAATTGAACAGCCTAAATAAATCGGCGAAAGATGTACTATACCACAGCGCACATGAACGAACGAACGACGACGAAACCGAACGAACGAACGAACGAACGAACGAACGAACGAACGAACGAACGAACGAACGAACGAACGAACGAACGAACGAACGAACGAACGAACGAACGAACGAACGAACGAACGAACGAACGAACGAACGAACGAACGAACGAACGAACGAACGAACGAACGAACGAACGAACGAACGAACGAACGAACGAACGAACGAACGAACGAACGAACGAACGAACGAACGAACGAACGAACGAACGAACGAACGAACGAACGAACGAACGAACGAACGAACGAACGAACGAACGAACGAACGAACGAACGAACGAACGAACGAACGAACGAACGAACGAACGAACGAACGAACGAACGAACGAACGAACGAACGAACGAACGAACGAACGAACGAACGAACGAACGAACGAACGAAAAAGACTACCTGTTGTACACATTCTGGTGTCAGGATTTCAATTCCATCTCTTAAAATCAAAGCGTCATCGTCTCTCAAACGTAAAATGCGTCGTCGTAATGAATTTGTGAGAAACCAACGAGGAAGATACCATGCTGTGGGAATCAACCAACATTTACATATCTTCACCTAAAAATGAGGATGATTAGTAACCGCTGCCATGGACACATAGTGTCGTATGATATCTACCATATTCCAAGGTTCTTAAAAACTTACATCCTAAAAAGAAATGTTTTTTTGAAATAATTGTATTTTAAGGTTTTTAGCACTTTATTCATTCATTCATTATTCATTAATTCAAAGAAAAAAGGATTTGCACACTTCAGTCTTTCAAGTAGTCCATAAGAGAAATGAAGACATACCCCAAACTTTTATTTTTTTGAAATATTTGTATTTCATCATTTTCGAATCTTTTCTTATGTAAATGATATTTCATGTTTTTTACATATAGTTTGATTTTAAGATTTTGAAGATTCGATGAACAACCTGTGGGGATATTGCTTACTTCCACATGGGTTTTATTATGTGAAAAAAACATCGTACTGAAGGTCTCAATAATGTTTGAACTGAGGAAAGTATGTTTTCAGCTAACCGGGTCGCAACCATTCTATTTTCCAGCTTTTTTGTTGAAAAGAGTATTTTTTTCAGCTTTTAAATGCTAAAATTTATATTAATTCTCAACGGAGTTATTGAAACGAAAATCCTATAACCACAAACGTATTTCAACATAAAGGATGGATTTTTGAAATATGCACCAGTCTCAATTTTACATTACAACAAGCTTTAAATAGTGAGAAAATTTATAAGGTGGAGGGATGTTTTCTTCTTAAAGTGATTAAAATATAACCACTTCGCACATATACCTTATTGAGCAACATTATCACTGCTCCCCACAACCCCTTCTAAATAACATGTATAGCACAGCACAACATAACACTCTGTCTGGTACAAAACGTTACTCTTTAAGTTTATAAAAGCAATCTCATGAATATTAACTTGTTAAAAATTAGATTCTATACTTTTAGTCAACCTAATATTGGTTGAATTTGGAAAGAAGCAGCACAAAGAAAAAGTAAATTATTACTTGAAAAACACTACAAAGAGATCAACAAAGATAAAACCTGGAAAATAATTTCTAATGTTCCTGGCTGAGTTGTTATTAAAATTTTAGCTTCCTCAGCCATTAATAAAAAACAGCCTTTCCAGCAAAATCGACAAGCCTGTAACATCTTACCAAATGATAACGGGGCATCCCTTGGAGTGACAAGTCTTCACATCTCATAAAAACATCCTTAAATGTGAGCAACTCTGAATTAGATGGATGCCATCCATCCAAAACCTAAAAAGAAATAAGCAAACAACTCCAAGTTTACAAAGTCTCATAACTCATAAAAGAGAACTTCATTTATATCTTTTAATGAAGATAAGTCGATGAACAAGAAGAGTATAAGAATTACCTTTAGGCAATGATATTTAGTACAATAGTATTTATACTCAGGATTTAACTAATGGCTATTGGCATATCAAAGATGACCGTACTAGAATTTATCAGATTTGTATTGGGAAAGATCTGTCCAAAATAACTGAGATCAGGTACACAACATACAAGATACTTAAAGAACATACATTATAACAAATATTTAACAACTCGTTATTTTGGATCTCCTTGCTGGTTACACCAACTTCTTTTATAAGTGGTTGATAATATTGACTCCTCCGTTCATACTTTTCCAATATAAACTCTTTCTTTTGATCTGGATGCCAAAATTGTTGGGACAACAGTTGCTTTGGAAAGAAATACCTAAGTACAAAAAATAAAGGTTACAAAACTAGTTGCATGTACTAACAGATACTACTTCTAGTTTGCTTGCCTTACAATTAGGTCTCCAAGAATAAAAACACACAATTTCACAAAGCTTTTATTTATTAGTAAGTAAACGTAACGGGAAGTTTTAACGTCCTTGGGGATTCCATCCATCCATATTTTGGACAATAAAGGCATTTAGCGATTTGGATAACATTTCAAACAAAATATAGGCATTAATAACAGAGATGTCATATTGTTATATGCTTTGTCATATCACAACATATCATGTCCCTATTTACAATTTTTTTCGTTCTAAAAAACCTAGTGTAATGAAACTCAACTTCTATGCACAGACAATGTTACATTTGCAGCATTAACAGTAAGGGAAATCTGTACTAAAAAAATCACACATACGCAAGCAAAGGTGCAACGTATCCAATGAACGGGATCATAAACATCAGTGTAACTGGAAACGTCTTCACAACATCTTGTCTTGTCTATAAAGTGAGTTATCAAGAGTTGACAACAAAAGAACTGTTAGAAAAAGTTCTTAACATTTATTTGGTCATAGAGTACATGTTTTTTTATAAGCAATTGAAATTCCAAAATGAGGCTTAAGGATGCTTTCAGGCTAAAAATATACTTAGGTTATGCTTATTGGCAAAAAGATTTATTGAAGTATGCTTACGAAAAACACATGCTCAGGCTCAAAATATGCTCATTTGAAAGAAAAAATATTGCATTTGAAATTTAAAAATCAGTAATTAACTCTCACTACATACTGGTTAATTCAGGCGTAAAGAATAAAGAGAAAATGTGCCCACGAAACAAAAAACATAAATACTTCACAACATTTTCTTAGGTTTTACATAATGCTTAGCATATGCTTAAAAAATGACTAAATTTAAGCCTATGGATGCTTATAAATATCATGCTTATAAAACACAACAACGTGTATTAATGTTCATCACTTCTTGCACACAAAATTTTGGTTGGTGACACATTAAGGCATCCTTCCACCATTATCGGAGAAAGTAAAAAAATGACTGTACAACTTTAATTTTATTTTAATCAAAATATGTATTTTATTTTTAGATGAAAGATAATGAGAATGTTACAGACGCATTATTATGTTAACTTAATAGAAACGAGGGTGGCGTTTTAGACATCTTATCTTGATTGCATGTAAAGGCGAAGTCTAAAGTAATAAGGAAAACTAGCAACACGAAAAATTAAAGTAACTTCCACCTGTCTCATATGTCGCAGTTCTTCTCTGCTCAGCTTGCTGTAATCACGTTGATGGTATAACCCAAGTTTACGTCGCGTTTTCAAAGCTAGTCGTACATCTTTAAATAACGCTTTACAACCAATCCAAAACACATCAATAATGGCCTTAACCTTTTTTAATGTACCTTGTTTTACTGGTGCTGGGTTTTCTGATGGACTTTCTTTTGATGATTTCTGCTCTTTCTGGTTTGTAGTTGAAGAGTAATAACGATAACATAAGCTTCCTTTTAAAAATTTGCTGTTATATATATTAACATAATTATGCAGATAAATATCTTTACTGGTTTCAAGAAAAGTTTTTTTCCATACTTTGTGACTGTTTCGGTATTGATGTGTTTCTTTGCACGTTTGATTTACTTGTGATAAGCACAAAATAGTTCTAGCATATTGACGATTTAAGTTCAATGTTCTGGTGTTACTACACAGTATGTGAAAAGATGCAAATCTTGCTACATGTTTATGACCAGCCATAAAATTTACATTAGTATATATTGTTGAATTTATTGATAAATTTATCTAAAGTGTTAGAAGCCTGTGTGGACAGGTCATTAAAAGAAATGTAAACAGACAAAGACATGACGAAAAAATAATGCTATAAAAAACAAAACATGAACACATGTACATCTTACCACAGACATTAGCCAGTGCAATAAAGTCAATTTTCATGGATATCGTTTTTTTTAATCTAGTCCTTATTTAGTTTAGTGACACCAGAAGCCACTCACATGGTAGGGGCTAAAGCTTAGATAATTTATTAGAAAGGGCCTAGAACACTAGAATATTCACTTCTGAGACTAGATTTATAGCAAAAAGATATATAAGAATAGGATAATATCAACGTTTAACACATAGGGCCAAAATAATTCCTAAACTACAAAGAATTTATAGACAAAATGTGACACAAGCATCAACTCTGCAACTTCCAAAATGGTCATTCATCACAAGCCTATCGAGGGAACAAAATACTTGCTGATTGGTCAATTGCTTAAAAGTAATTCATTCTATCTGAAATAGGAAAAAAGCATGGCAGCAAAACCAAATTTATTCTATATCTAGAGACTTAACTTTTCTTCAGCAAAGGCAAACCTTAACTTTCTAAGGATGGTATTATACTTTGTCATCCTAAAAGTGGATTTCCACTCCAACAAATTTTCCATGGAACTAAAACTTTTTGCCATTACTTTCCAATATACCACTGAAACATTAATTAAGTAAACAAGCTAAAATTTTTTTCTGATGTCAATTATATGAAAATTAACAGGAAAGTTTATGAATATATTTGGGATTTTTTCTTGTGTTCTATTGAACGTGAACATGGTTTATAAAATTGCTAACAAGGAAATAATTTTGGGAAAGCCAATTATGCTTTGTATGGCACTGTGGCATAAAATTGTCTATGAACTGTGCTCTTTCTAAACGATGCTTTATTTCATGGAAGATTTGTTGGAGTGAGAATCCATCTTAAACAGAAGCATTAGAAAGAAAAACATGCATTTAAATTGTCTTACTCACTGCAAATGCTTTAAAACTATGTATAGCAAAATAACATTTTTAAAAATTACGTTACCTCAGACCTATAAAATGAGATAACTCCAGGCCTTTCATTCTTCAAAAAGGAAAAAAAAAATATGGAGACACAGTACCAAAATGAATAAAATGAATTAAAAAATGGACAAAACGAGTAAAGTTAAATAAAGTTTCTCCATAATTTGTAACTTAAATTTCAACAGCAAAAACAATGTACATGAAATATATCTGGTAAAAATAGTCTTGTCTATGTAAATAATTAACTGCCTGGCAAAAAAGTATAGATCTACGGGGAAACTTGCCCAGATTTATGATAGCTGTCTTGTCCTGATATTTTTTGACCAGGATTGTAGGGTATCAGCTATACAGCCCAGAACTTGTGGCTAAATATAGTTTAATATAGCATACGTAACTGGGAGAAAACTTGCAAATATAGAAAAAAACTATGCAACATATATAGGTGAAAATAAAAGACAATAATTTGTCAATTTTGGTGGGACTTTTTTCTCTGTTGTTAAGTAAACTTGTATGAGGCTCGTGCTCCCTGTACAATACATCTTATGGTATTCTAAGTAAATAACAGGCATAAATGTAAATTTTTTAAGCCCTGGTGGTACCATTAAAAATTACCTTTTTTTAAAAAAATTACATAAACACGCATTCATATAAAAAAGCCAGTGAAAGATACATATTAGTTCTTTCTTAATGTCCATAACACAGTTTGTCCACAGCCAGTAAAACCAACAACAGTATAGCGCCGTTGTTCAAGTTTTTCCAAAACTACACGTGGAGGATCAGGTGATTCATAATGGTTGAAGCTCTGACCAGGACCTATAACACATTTATTAAGGATACGGTAGACCCTTAGAGTAAAAATTTTTCAATTTTTTTTTTTTCACGGATGTAACTTCTATGCTAAGTTTCCAGTAAGTTTTAGAAACAATATATTATAAAAGTGTTATTTTGGCGGGATAAAACAGGGAAAGCGTATTTCTTCATAACATTATCTTTGATCTTGCCCCGAATATGAGTCACAAATTTAATCTTCTTTTAAACACTCACGCTCTGTATTAAAATTAAAGACTTTAAAGTATTAGAAATATAATTCACCATGCACACTATTATTAACTAGCTATAAATTATTCTGCATTTTGTAAATACTATGAAGTTATACTGTTAAAAAGCATAATTTATCTTTTTCTTTTACATGCTGTTTTCTTAATATTTATTTTTCTATTATAATCGTTTTTATTTGTACGTTTAGATGGCATGTTTCACATTTATCAATACAAATTTTTAACTTACTTTAATTTTATACCAAAAATGTTTCGACTCATTAATTATTAACAAGGTTAAAATTCCAATGGTACACTTTTGCACAGGTACCAAAAGAAATGTTTAAGCCTTTTTTTCTCGTAACAAGAAATTCGGCCGATAAATTGCCTGTTCGCGTTGGTAACTCCCCTCCATTTCCTTGAAAACTAGCGAAACAATTTTTTTTGAAACAGTTACACGTCTGGCTACAAATTCTTGCTTTTTTTATTTCGAAATTTGAATAATTATCGAGTTATCGACGAATGATTCATGAAACGAGGTAAATTCGTGGATTTATGTAGTATTTTAGACAAAATGCATTATAACTTAAGAACGAATAATTTTTTTTAAAAGATGTAGTAAGATATTGTAGAGCTGAATAAGAGCAATACAACGAGGTATTTTTAAACGAAAAAAAAATTGATGGATGGGAGTTACCAAAGCTTTAATAAGGGAGGGTGTTTTTTTGTTTGGAATTTTCTCCATTCCAGTTTTTTTTCACGAATTTATTTTCTTATATACTCTTATACTATGTATAAAAATGTTTTTAAAAAAGGGACATGTTAAGGAGATATTTTGAATATATACTGAACATGTGTCAAAAGGGTCTACCGTATCCTTAAATCAGACAAAAGCTATAAGCAAAGATGTATCCAGTTTTATATAAGAAACAAAAATATCAATTTTGTTTTTCCTAAGGCAAAGACAATTTAATTAGTTGTTCTACGAGCCAGACTGAACGCATTTTTCCAAAAAACTGTAAAGTAATAATACACATTTTTTCAAGTTGTCATCTCACTTGAACTAGCTTCATTAAATCTTTGAGTTTTAAACTAATTTAAACATCCATTCCGAAACGACAATGCGATCTCGTGTTTACACCATCCTAAGATCCGCCTTTATACATTTCGCACGGAAAGGTATCAACAAATATTGGCGTAACATCTTAATATCACGTTCTTGTTTATATCTAATTAAAAAAAAATAGTTTGAAAGTTTATTAGTTATGAGGTTGAAATTTTTGTTAATCATTATCTATAATCGTTGATAAGTATACGTTTTATACTGACAATGCGATCTCGTGTTTACACCATCCTAAGATCCGCCTTTATACATTTCGCACGGAAAGGTATCAACAAAATATCGGCGTAACATCTTAATATCACGTTCTTGTTTATATCTATTAAAAAAAAAAAAGTTTGAAAGTTTATTAGTTATGAGGTTGAAATTTTTGTTAATCATTGTCTATATAATCGTTGATAAGTATATGTTTTATACTGACAATGCGATCTCGTGTTTACACCATCCTAAGATCCGCCTTTATACATTTCATAACATTGGCGTAACATCTTAATATCATGTTCTTGTTTATATCTAATTAAAAAAAAAAAAGTTTGAAAGTTTATTAGTTATGAGGTTGAAATTTTTGTTAATCATTGTCCATAATCGTTGATAAGTATACGTTTTATACTCTGCTCCGTTTCCTACACTACACACTATCCTATTTAAATGGCTTGTGTTTACAAATCCTTGACATCACCCATCGTTAGCATTGTAAGTACAAGGTTAATACTAAACTAGTCTATAAGACCTACTTAGGCAGAAGAAAATGGAAAAGATTCTGTAATTAGATTTTCAGCAATGACTCATCAATACACACAAATTTTTTTTTACAGAATTTGTTATCCTGCTGTTATCCTGTTGTTGCACCTACTGAAGAGCTTGAAACCCTGATTAAAGTAATACTTTCAACGAACGATTAGGAGATATAACGGTTTAAAAAATTTGATGACGTCAGCAAGGGCCTGTTGAAGTACAAAAATTCTGTTGCCTCTATTGTGTAGAGCTTGAAACGCTCGTCATGAAAATGTATAGGATCATGTGCCTTTGGCGAATGGTTACAGGGATATTGGGGTTTCAAGGTATTTTAGTGACGTCATCAATCTGTCTGTTTCGAAAAGGATGGGTTGGTACCAAGTGGTCCCTAGTAACCCACACAGGAGATGATGTCAGTTATTTCCAAGTTTTTTTTTAAATTAAAAGACAACTTAGAACAAAAACAACTTAGACTTAATTTTTCTAATTTGTGCATTCTTTATAGGAAGGAAAAAAATATATCTCCTTTGGAAACCTGAATGTTGGCCTGGTTCTGTATTTTCAGCCACAGACTAACTTTTATAGTATTAATATAAGATATATTTTTGTTATGTATCTGCTGTTCAACTTCCTATAATTTAATTTAATTTGGATATTTGTGTCCCACAAGTAATTATAAAGTGTAATTAAAAACTCTGCAGAAATAGAATCTCTATTTTGCCTTTGTAGATTTAGAGAAAGCTTTTGATAGAGTGCCACGTAAAGTTATTTGGTGGGCTATTAGAAAATTAGGTGTGGATGAGTGGCTAGTTACGATGGTACAGTCTATGTACAGCAATGCTAGAAGTCGTGTCAGGATTAACGATTCACTTAGTGATGAATTTAGTGTAAATGTTGGTGTACATCAGGGTTCTGTACTTAGTCCTTTGTTGTTTGTTCTAGTCTTAGAAGCGCTGTCGATGGAGTTCAGAACAGGTTGTCCATGGGAGTTATTGTATGCAGATGATTTGGTTCTCATAGCAGAGTCGATGGAAGAATTAGTTGAAAAGTTTGAGAAGTGGAAGAAAGGACTAGAAGAGAAAGGGCTAAAGGTAAACACAGCAAAGTCTAAATTTCGTTCACCTAACAAATAATTTTTTTGGAAAGTTTAACCAACAGAAACTTCTTACAGCCTTCACATATTTTTAATTAATATTCAAAAATTATGGCAGGCCCAGTCAGGAAAATTTACCCCCATGTGCGGTGAATCGTGCACGTGAATTACAGTATTTACACTACGTTCTTATAAGCTTACTTGAACATAATAATAAATAATGAACTTTATACCAGCATTTAATTTATTTATTCACAAGTGAAAACATTTTTAATTTCAGTCTAAAGTATATATGGTCCACAAAGCCTCCAGTGTTTGAAGTTCACTGTTAAAATCATTTTGGACAGCACATGTCGACATGTCCAGTAATGTTCAGGAAGAACTGTTAGCTGGAACTTTCTTTTTATTACACAACCTTTGTAATACTTGAAGAAAAAACAACTGATACAACTTTGGAGCTTCAACTGCATCAATAAAAACAGTTTATAACCACTTGATTAAATTATCGTGAAAAGCGCAAAACAATATATATTTAATCTTCTTCTATTTTTTATTTTCTGCTTGTGCTTGTTATGGTAGCATGCCACTAAAATACATCATGCCTGGTGTATTTTGGAAGTTCACATGTAGCAAACAGTTATAATAATATGCTTACTGAGCATGTTTGTGACTTTTGCAAAGAGGATGTTTTATTGTCTCATTTGTTTGCGATAAATTAACTACTTGTTAATATTATACATTAGTTTGATGTCAATAACATATATTATTATGATTTGTGAAGCTATTGCAATGCACTTCCAAGTTTAAGGCTAAATAAGTTGGGAGCGCATGGAGATCATCTCCTGCGTGGGTAACTAGGGACCACCTGGGACCATATGGGAATAATTTCCTAAAGCTCAACAGACAGCTTGATGACATCATTGGAAAACCCTTTCAACCCCACATCTCTCTAACCGTACCTATACACTTTCTTGATCCACCTTTCAAGCTCTACATATTCGAGACAAGGGGGGGGGGGGGAATTTGATTTTTTTTTGTACATACATGGGCCACTGTTGCAACAGTCAAATTTTAAAGCCTGTTATTTCAAAAACCTTTCAGCAAAACTTTTATATATTATTTTGATCAGCAAGCTTCACGATTTATAAAATAATGATAACAGGCTAATAAATATTTTTAATTTTTTTCTTTAAAATATATAAAGGAAGAGATCAAAGTTTTATTTCTGTGAACATCTACTAGTAATAATAATAAAAGTAAAAAGTCCATACTTTGTTGGAGGGTTGCTCCTATCCAGTTCATCAAATCTTGATCTTGAAATTCGTCACCACATAATGTTGGACCAACTTCAGTGCGAATCTGTGTACTGATGATAACATATGACATTTCTTTTCAATCTGTGAATGTATGATATGTAAGATAAAAAAATTAAGACCATATGCGGTACCTAATTTTATGTCAAGACTAAGGGATCATACGGTAAAAAATGATGTTGGACTTTACAGCTAAAAAATTTAAAGACTCTCAAAACTCCTTTTGTTCCTCAGCATTTAAAAAGATCCTATTAAATATTTTTGACATTTTCTGCAAATTTTCAAATATCCATAAAACTTTAACCTTAAAGATTGTGTACGTTCACGGGCAAGTTCCCCAGTTACAAAACTTCTTTGCTAAAAAATTCCCAACAGCTGCTACCAAGTCCAACACCGTTTTTGGCGAAAAACAATATTAGGCCACTTTCAGTTGATTCTATGGTCATGGTAAATCGCTGTATTTTTATCATCAGTAAAAAAATGGCGCATTTTGATTTATTATTACAAAAAAAAATTAAAAATAGTGGAAGTTTCAGCAGAAAAGTATTTATTACGTTGATTACAAAACCATTTACTCACTATACTATATACTGTATATATACTGTATATACTCACTAAGAAAGTATTGTCTCTTCCTTCATTGTTTTCAGCCTAGCATTGTTTCTATGGTGTCAATGCATGCAATTTTTAATTCTTCAATTACTTAGTCTACAACGGAGAAGGGTGTTACGATAAGAATATTTTTTCTTGTATTTTCGCACCACGCATGCAGTTGATATTTTTATGTTGCAACGAGAAAAAAATAATGTCTCACTAAATAAAATGTTTGGATAAATTTGTTTTGAATTATTATAATAACTAGTTCTCAAGGTATGCATGCTCAAAAACTTGTTTTCAAAAGTTATGCAGAATTATTCTTGCGCTGTCTCGAAATTTATACAGCAAGTTATTCTCCTCTCTCTTTATAAAATCAAACTGGTTTGATTTTATTAGATCAATTTTTCATCAGAACAATATTATTTTAAAGGAAACTGCCAGCTGCTCACTTTTTTTCGAAACTCACACTCAGCATTTCCTTTATTTCAAATGTTCAAACTATTTTAGCGAAAGTATAGCTAATTTTTGTTTTGTTTAATTATGTAAATATTTTACTACAAAAAACATAATTGCTCTGATATTTCTTTGTGCAAGCATTGTTTAGAAACATGCAAATATAAGCTCTTTAGGGATTTAATTATAACAAAAGATAAACGATTTATGTCCTCTACGCAAAGGTGTGATATTAGCATGTATGCGGTAGATTACATTCAGACTGTACTGTATTTCTTTAAATCAAACCTTTTTCGCTTTAGCTTTTCGAAAATAATCGTTTCAATTCGCATAATTTTTTTTTTGAAACGATCTCTATACGAATTTGAAACAAATTTAAAATATTTTTTTGCCAAAAAAATCGTTTCAAATTCGTTTCAATTCGTTTTAAAATAGTTTAAAATCATTTTGTTGTAACGAAAATCGTTTCGCAATCGTTTCGTATTCGTTTCCTAATCGTCTCACAATATCAAAATCAATTCGTTTCAACAGTTTGTTAAATTCGTTTCAGTTCAAATCGTTTCAAAATCGCTTCAAATTTAACAACATTATCATTATGTTTATCACACGCACCGATTTGAAAGAAATTTTATTATCAAATTATTTAAAATATCTATATACATCGATCTACGGCGACGTTTTCCCTTCATACAATCGTGTTTTGATAATTTCTAAACGATCTACGGTGACGTTTTAGCTTCATACGATCGTGTTTTGATAATTTTTAAACCATCTACGGCGATGTTTTCGCTTTCCTTGGTCGCGTTTTGATGGTTTTTAAACCATCTACGGCGATGTTTTCGCTTTCTATGATCGTGTTTTGATGGTTTTTAAACGATCTACAGCGATGTTTTCGCTTCATACGATCATGTTTTGATGGTTTTTAAACTATCTATGGTGATGTTTTCGATTCTTAGGATCGTATTTTGATGGTTTTTAAACGATCTATGGCGCTGTTTTCGCTTTCTACGATCATGTTTTGATGGTTTTTAAAACGATCTACGGCGATGTTTTCGCTTCTTACGATCGTGTTTTGATGGTTCTTAAACGATCTACGGTGATGAACGAGATCGTAAGAAGCTAAAACATCGCCATAGATTGCTTAAAAATTATCGAAACGTCATCGTAAGAAGCGGAAACATTGCCATAGATCGTTTTAAAACCCATCAGAAAGGGATCGTAGATAGTTAAAACGTTGACGTAATTCGCTTGAGAACTATGAAAGTTGACATAGTTTTTTTAAAAACTATCAAAACGGGATCATTTATAGTCATAGTTGGTTTCGAAACTACGTAGTTTTATCACCCCATCCAATGAAAGTCTTGTGCATATTTTTGTGATGGCTGTCGAAGTGAGAAAGGAATGTCTAAAAATAGTTTCAAGCAATTATACAATCATAAAGCTATATATATTATAAAGATAATCATAGTTGACAAGTGCCTAGCATCCAAACGGCGCCCTGTAAGTGGTACGTGATAGCAAAATCCATCAGGTTTGTATTATCTTAAAAAATTAACTCAAATAACCACTTAGCTAGT
>JASGCC010004063.1:0-21342 GCA_030067915.1 Hydractinia echinata | reverse complement strand
AGTTAACGGTGTTCTAAACCATGGCGCCAGGAAAACGACTTGAGACGTCGTAGTCCATTAGAGCGGAAGGACTAGACCGATGGTAACCTGCGCAGGCAGTGGAACAACGTGATTTACGTGTAAGGCCTTTATTAGGCGGCAAAAGGCCGTATTACAGCCTTTAGAGCCTGTGCACGTAGTTAACGGTGTTCTAAAGCCATGGCGCCAGGAAAACGACTTGGGACGTGTAGTCCATTGAGAGGGAAGGACTAGACCGATGGTAACCTGCGCAGGCAAGTGGAACAACGTGATTTACGTGTAAGGCCTTTATTAGGGCAAAAGGCCTATTACAGCCTTTAGACCTGTGCACGTAGTTAACGGTGTTCTAAAGCCATGGCGCCAGGAAAACGACTTGGGACGTTGTAGTCCATTGAGAGTGGAAGGATTAGACCGATGGTAACCTGCGGCAAGTGGAACAACAACGTGATTTACGTGTAAGGCCTTTATTAGGCGCAAAAGGCCTATTACAGCCTTTAGAGGCCTGTGCACGTAGTTAACGGTGTTCTAAAGCCATGGCGCCAGGAAAACGACTTGGACGTTGTAGTCCATTGAGAGTGGAAGGATTAGACCGATGGTAACCTGCGCAGGCACGTGGAACAACGTGATTTACGTGTAAGGCCTTTATTAGGCGGCAAAAGGCCTATTACAGCCTTTAGAGGCCTGTGCACGTAGTTAACGGTGTTCTAAAGCCATGGCGCCAGGGAAAACGACTTGGACGTTAGTCCATTGAGAGTGGAAGGACTAGACGATGGTAACCTGCGCAGGCACGTGGAACAACGTGATTTACGTGTAAGGCCTTTATTAGGCGCAAAAGGCCTATTACAGCCTTTAAGGCCTGTGCACGTTAACGGTGTTCTAAAGCCATGGCGCCAGGAAAACGACTTGGACGTTGTAGTCCATTGAGAGTGGAAGGACTAGACCGATGGTAACCTGCGCAGGCAGTGGAACAACGTGATTTACGTGTAAGGCCTTTATTAGGCGGCAAAAGGCCTATTACAGCCTTTAGAGGCCTGTGCACGTAGTTAACGGTGTTCTAAAGCCATGGCGCCAGGGAAAACGACTTGGGACGTTGTAGTCCATTGAGAGTGGAAGGACTAGACCGATGGTAACCTGCGCAGGCAAGTGGAACAACGTGATTTACGTGTAAGGCCTTTATTAGGCGCAAAAGGCCTATTACAGCCTTTAGAGGCCTGTGCACGTAGTTAACGGTGTTCTAAAGCCATGGCGCCAGGAAAACGACTTGAGACGTGTATACCATTGAGAGTGGAAGGACTAGACCGATGGTAACCTGCGCAGGCAGTGGAACAACGTGATTTACGTGTAAGGCCTTTATTAGGCGGCAAAAGGCCTATTACAGCCTTTAAGGCCTGTGCACGTAGTTAACGGTGTTCTAAAGCCATGGCGCCAGGGAAAACGACTTGGACGTTGAGTCCATTGAGAGTGGAAGGATTAGACCGATGGTAACCTGCGCAGGCAGTGGAACAACGTGATTTACGTGTAAGGCCTTTATTAGGCGCAAAAGGCCTATTACAGCCTTTAGAGGCCTGTGCACGTAGTTAACGGTGTTCTAAAGCCATGGCGCCAGGAAAACGACTTGGACGTTGTAGTCCATTGAGAGTGGAAGGACTAGACCGATGGTAACCTGCGCAGGCAGTGGAACAACGTGATTTACGTGTAAGGCCTTTATTAGGCGGCAAAAGGCCTATTACAGCCTTTAGGCCTGTGCACGTAGTTAACGGTGTTCTAAAGCCATGGCGCCAGGAAAACGACTTGGACGTTGTAGTCCATTGAGAGTGGAAGGATTAGACCGATGGTAACCTGCGCAGGCAAGTGGAACAACGTGATTTACGTGTAAGGCCTTTATTAGGCGCAAAAGGCCTATTACAGCCTTTAGAGCCTGTGCACGTAGTTAACGGTGTTCTAAAGCCATGGCGCCAGGAAAACGACTTGGGACGTTGTAGTCCATTGAGAGTGGAAGGACTAGACCGATGGTAACCTGCGCAGGCAGTGGAACAACGTGATTTACGTGTAAGGCCTTTATTAGGGCAAAAGGCCTATTACAGCCTTTAGAGTGTGCACGTAGTTAACGGTGTTCTAAAGCCATGGCGCCAGGAAAACGACTTGGGACGTTGTAGTCCATTGAGAGTGGAAGGACTAGACCGATGGTAACCTGCGCAGGCAGTGGAACAACGTGATTTACGTGTAAGGCCTTTATTAGGCGCAAAAGGCCTATTACAGCCTTTAAGGCCTGTGCACGTAGTTAACGGTGTTCTAAAGCCATGGCGCCAGGAAAACGACTTGGGACGTTGTAGTCCATTGAGAGTGGAAGGACTAGACCGATGGTAACCTGCGCAGGCACGTGGAACAACGTGATTTACGTGTAAGGCCTTTATTAGGCGCAAAAGGCCTATTACAGCCTTTAGAGCCTGTGCACGTAGTTAACGGTGTTCTAAAGCCATGGCGCCAGGAAAACGACTTGGACGTTGTAGTCCATTGAGAGTGGAAGGACTAGACCGATGGTAACCTGCGCAGGCACGTGGAACAACGTGATTTACGTGTAAGGCCTTTATTAGGCCGCAAAAGGCTCTATTACAGCCTTTAGAGGCCTGTGCACGTAGTTAACGGTGTTCTAAAGCCATGGCGCCAGGAAAACGACTTGGGACGTTGTAGTCCATTGAGAGTGGAAGGACTAGACCGATGGTAACCTGCGCAGGCAGTGGAACAACGTGATTTACGTGTAAGGCCTTTATTAGGCGCAAAAGGCCTATTACAGCCTTTAAGGCCTGTGCACGTAGTTAACGGTGTTCTAAAGCCATGGCGCCAGGGAAAACGACTTGGGACGTTGTACATTGAGAGTGGAAGGATTAGACCGATGGTAACCTGCGCAGGCAGTGGAACAACGTGATTTACGTGTAAGGCCTTTATTAGGCGCAAAAGGCCTATTACAGCCTTTAGAGCCTGTGCACGTAGTTAACGGTGTTCTAAAGCCATGGCGCCAGGGAAAACGACTTGGACGTTGTAGTCCATTGAGAGTGGAAGGACTAGACCGATGGTAACCTGCGCAGGCAGTGGAACAACGTGATTTACGTGTAAGGCCTTTATTAGGCGCAAAAGGCTCTATTACAGCCTTTAAGGCCTGTGCACGTAGTTAACGGTGTTCTAAAGCCATGGCGCCAGGGAAAACGACTTGGGACGTTGTAGTCCATTGAGAGTGGAAGGACTAGACCGATGGTAACCTGCGCAGGCAGTGGAACAACGTGATTTACGTGTAAGGCCTTTATTAGGCGCAAAAGGCCTATTACAGCCTTTAGAGCCTGTGCACGTAGTTAACGGTGTTCTAAAGCCATGGCGCCAGGAAAACGACTTGGGACGTTGTAGTCCATTGAGAGGAAGGACTAGACCGATGGTAACCTGCGCAGGCAAGTGGAACAACGTGATTTACGTGTAAGGCCTTTATTAGGCGGCAAAAGGCCTATTACAGCCTTTAGAGCCTGTGCACGTAGTTAACGGTGTTCTAAAGCCATGGCGCCAGGAAAACGACTTGGACGCGTAGTCCATTGAGAGTGGAAGGATAGACCGATGGTAACCTGCGCAGGCAAGTGGAACAACGTGATTTACGTGTAAGGCCTTTATTAGGCGCAAAAGGCTCTATTACAGCCTTTAGAGCCTGTGCACGTAGTTAACGGTGTTCTAAAGCCATGGCGCCAGGAAAACGACTTGGGACGTTGTAGTCCATTGAGAGTGGAAGGACTAGACCGATGGTAACCTGCGCAGGCAGTGGAACAACGTGATTTACGTGTAAGGCCTTTATTAGGCGCAAAAGGCTCTATTACAGCCTTTAGAGCCTGTGCACGTAGTTAACGGTGTTCTAAAGCCATGGCGCCAGGGAAAACGACTTGGGACGTTGTAGTCCATTGAGAGTGGAAGGATAGACCGATGGTAACCTGCGCAGGCAAGTGGAACAACGTGATTTACGTGTAAGGCCTTTATTAGGCGGCAAAAGGCCTATTACAGCCTTTAGAGGCCTGTGCACGTAGTTAACGGTGTTCTAAAGCCATGGCGCCAGGAAAACGACTTGGACGTTGTAGTCCATTGAGAGTGGAAGGACTAGACCGATGGTAACCTGCGCAGGCAGTGGAACAACGTGATTTACGTGTAAGGCCTTTATTAGGCGCAAAAGGCCTATTACAGCCTTTAGAGGCCTGTGCACGTAGTTAACGGTGTTCTAAAGCCATGGCGCCAGGAAAACGACTTGGGACGTTGTAGTCCATTGAGAGTGGAAGGACTAGACCGATGGTAACCTGCGCAGGCAAGTGGAACAACGTGATTTACGTGTAAGGCCTTTATTAGGCGCAAAAGGCCTATTACAGCCTTTAGGCCTGTGCACGTAGTTAACGGTGTTCTAAAGCCATGGCGCCAGGGAAAACGACTTGGGACGTTGTAGTCCATTGAGAGTGGAAGGACTAGACCGATGGTAACCTGCAGGCACGTGGAACAACGTGATTTACGTGTAAGGCCTTTATTAGGCGCAAAAGGCTCTATTACAGCCTTTAGAGGCCTGTGCACGTAGTTAACGGTGTTCTAAAGCCATGGCGCCAGGGAAAACGACTTGGGACGTTGTAGTCCATTGAGAGTGGAAGGACTAGACCGATGGTAACCTGCGCAGGCAGTGGAACAACGTGATTTACGTGTAAGGCCTTTATTAGGCGCAAAAGGCTCTATTACAGCCTTTAAGGCCTGTGCACGTAGTTAACGGTGTTCTAAAGCCATGGCGCCAGGAAAACGACTTGGGACGTTGTACCATTGAGAGTGGAAGGATTAGACCGATGGTAACCTGCGCAGGCAAGTGGAACAACGTGATTTACGTGTAAGGCCTTTATTAGGCGCAAAAGGCTCTATTACAGCCTTTAGGCCTGTGCACGTAGTTAACGGTGTTCTAAAGCCATGGCGCCAGGAAAACGACTTGGGACGTTGTAGTCCATTGAGAGTGGAAGGATTAGACCGATGGTAACCTGCGCAGGCAAGTGGAACAACGTGATTTACGTGTAAGGCCTTTATTAGGCGCAAAAGGCTCTATTACAGCCTTTAGAGCCTGTGCACGTAGTTAACGGTGTTCTAAAGCCATGGCGCCAGGAAAACGACTTGGGACGTTGTATACCATTGAGAGTGGAAGGACTAGACCGATGGTAACCTGCGCAGGCAGTGGAACAACGTGATTTACGTGTAAGGCCTTATTAGGCGCAAAAGGCCGTATTACAGCATTTAGAGCCTGTGCACGTAGTTAACGGTGTTCTAAAGCCATGGCGCCAGGGAAAACGACTTGGGACGTTGTAGTCCATTGAGAGTGGAAGGATTAGACCGATGGTAACCTGCGCAGGCACGTGGAACAACGTGATTTACGTGTAAGGCCTTTATTAGGCGCAAAAGGCGCTATTACAGCCTTTAGAGGCCTGTGCACGTAGTTAACGGTGTTCTAAAGCCATGGCGCCAGGGAAAACGACTTGGACGTTGTAGTCCATTGAGAGTGGAAGGACTAGACCGATGGTAACCTGCGCAGGCAGTGGAACAACGTGATTTACGTGTAAGGCCTTTATTAGGCCGCAAAAGGCTATTACAGCCTTTAGAGGCCTGTGCACGTAGTTAACGGTGTTCTAAAGCCATGGCGCCAGGGAAAACGACTTGGGACGTTGTAGTCCATTGAGAGTGGAAGGATTAGACCGATGGTAACCTGCGCAGGCAAGTGGAACAACGTGATTTACGTGTAAGGCCTTTATTAGGCGCAAAAGGCCTATTACAGCCTTTAGGCCTGTGCACGTAGTTAACGGTGTTCTAAAGCCATGGCGCCAGGAAAACGACTTGGGACGTTGTAGTCCATTGAGAGTGGAAGGACTAGACCGATGGTAACCTGCGCAGGCACGTGGAACAACGTGATTTACGTGTAAGGCCTTTATTAGGCCGCAAAAGGCTCTATTACAGCCTTTAGAGCCTGTGCACGTAGTTAACGTGTTCTAAAGCCATGGCGCCAGGGAAAACGACTTGGGACGTTGTAGTCCATTGAGAGTGGAAGGATTAGACCGATGGTAACCTGCGCAGGCAGTGGAACAACGTGATTTACGTGTAAGGCCTTTATTAGGCGCAAAAGGCTCTATTACAGCCTTTAGGCCTGTGCACGTAGTTAACGGTGTTCTAAAGCCATGGCGCCAGGGAAAACGACTTGGGACGTTGTAGTCCATTGAGAGTGGAAGGATTAGACCGATGGTAACCTGCGCAGGCAGTGGAACAACGTGATTTACGTGTAAGGCCTTTATTAGGCGCAAAAGGCCTATTACAGCCTTTAGAGGCCTGTGCACGTAGTTAACGGTGTTCTAAAGCCATGGCGCCAGGGAAAACGACTTGGGACGTTGTAGTCCATTGAGAGTGGAAGGATAGACCGATGGTAACCTGCGCAGGCACGTGGAACAACGTGATTTACGTGTAAGGCCTTTATTAGGCGCAAAAGGCTCTATTACAGCCTTTAGAGCCTGTGCACGTAGTTAACGGTGTTCTAAAGCCATGGCGCCAGGGAAAACGACTTGGACGTTGTAGTCCATTGAGAGTGGAAGGATAGACCGATGGTAACCTGCGCAGGCAGTGGAACAACGTGATTTACGTGTAAGGCCTTTATTAGGCGGCAAAAGGCCTATTACAGCCTTTAGAGGCCTGTGCACGTAGTTAACGGTGTTCTAAAGCCATGGCGCCAGGGAAAACGACTTGGGACGTTGTAGTCCATTGAGAGTGGAAGGATAGACCGATGGTAACCTGCGCAGGCAAGTGGAACAACGTGATTTACGTGTAAGGCCTTTATTAGGCGCAAAAGGCTCTATTACAGCCTTTAGAGGCCTGTGCACGTAGTTAACGGTGTTCTAAAGCCATGGCGCCAGGGAAAACGACTTGGGACGTTGTAGTCCATTGAGAGTGGAAGGACTAGACCGATGGTAACCTGCGCAGGCACAGTGGAACAACGTGATTTACGTGTAAGGCCTTTATTAGGCGCAAAAGGCTCTATTACAGCCTTTAGAGCCTGTGCACGTAGTTAACGGTGTTCTAAAGCCATGGCGCCAGGGAAAACGACTTGGGACGTTGTAGTCCATTGAGAGTGGAAGGATTAGACCGATGGTAACCTGCGCAGGCAGTGGAACAACGTGATTTACGTGTAAGGCCTTTATTAGGCGCAAAAGGCTCTATTACAGCCTTTAGAGCCTGTGCACGTAGTTAACGGTGTTCTAAAGCCATGGCGCCAGGGAAAACGACTTGGACGTTGTAGTCCATTGAGAGTGGAAGGATTAGACCGATGGTAACCTGCGCAGGCAGTGGAACAACGTGATTTACGTGTAAGGCCTTTATTAGGCGCAAAAGGCTCTATTACAGCCTTTAGAGCCTGTGCACGTAGTTAACGGTGTTCTAAAGCCATGGCGCCAGGGAAAACGACTTGGACGTTGTAGTCCATTGAGAGTGGAAGGACTAGACCGATGGTAACCTGCGCAGGCAAGTGGAACAACGTGATTTACGTGTAAGGCCTTTATTAGGCGCAAAAGGCCTATTACAGCCTTTAGAGCCTGTGCACGTAGTTAACGGTGTTCTAAAGCCATGGCGCCAGGGAAAACGACTTGGGACGTTGTAGTCCATTGAGAGTGGAAGGACTAGACCGATGGTAACCTGCGCAGGCAAGTGGAACAACGTGATTTACGTGTAAGGCCTTTATTAGGCGCAAAAGGCCTATTACAGCCTTTAGAGCCTGTGCACGTAGTTAACGGTGTTCTAAAGCCATGGCGCCAGGGAAAACGACTTGGGACGTTGTAGTCCATTGAGAGTGGAAGGATTAGACCGATGGTAACCTGCGCAGGCAAGTGGAACAACGTGATTTACGTGTAAGGCCTTTATTAGGCGCAAAAGGCCTATTACAGCCTTTAGAGCCTGTGCACGTAGTTAACGGTGTTCTAAAGCCATGGCGCCAGGGAAAACGACTTGGGACGTTGTAGTCCATTGAGAGTGGAAGGATAGACCGATGGTAACCTGCGCAGGCAGTGGAACAACGTGATTTACGTGTAAGGCCTTTATTAGGCGCAAAAGGCCTATTACAGCCTTTAAGGCCTGTGCACGTAGTTAACGGTGTTCTAAAGCCATGGCGCCAGGGAAAACGACTTGGGACGTTGTAGTCCATTGAGAGTGGAAGGATTAGACCGATGGTAACCTGCGCAGGCAGTGGAACAACGTGATTTACGTGTAAGGCCTTTATTAGGCGCAAAAGGCCTATTACAGCCTTTAGAGGCCTGTGCACGTAGTTAACGGTGTTCTAAAGCCATGGCGCCAGGGAAAACGACTTGGGACGTTGTAGTCCATTGAGAGTAAGGATAGACCGATGGTAACCTGCGCAGGCAAGTGGAACAACGTGATTTACGTGTAAGGCCTTTATTAGGCGCGCAAAAGGCTCTATTACAGCCTTTAGAGCCTGTGCACGGTTAACGGTGTTCTAAAGCCATGGCGCCAGGGAAAACGACTTGGGACGTTGTAGTCCATTGAGAGTGGAAGGATAGACCGATGGTAACCTGCGCAGGCAGTGGAACAACGTGATTTACGTGTAAGGCCTTTATTAGGCGCAAAAGGCCTATTACAGCCTTTAGGCCTGTGCACGTAGTTAACGGTGTTCTAAAGCCATGGCGCCAGGGAAAACGACTTGGGACGTTGTAGTCCATTGAGAGTGGAAGGATTAGACCGATGGTAACCTGCGCAGGCAGTGGAACAACGTGATTTACGTGTAAGGCCTTTATTAGGCGCAAAAGGCTCTATTACAGCCTTTAGAGGCCTGTGCACGTAGTTAACGGTGTTCTAAAGCCATGGCGCCAGGGAAAACGACTTGGGACGTTGTAGTCCATTGAGAGTGGAAGGATTAGACCGATGGTAACCTGCGCAGGCAAGTGGAACAACGTGATTTACGTGTAAGGCCTTTATTAGGCGCAAAAGGCTCTATTACAGCCTTTAGAGCCTGTGCACGTAGTTAACGGTGTTCTAAAGCCATGGCGCCAGGGAAAACGACTTGGGACGTTGTAGTCCATTGAGAGTGGAAGGATTAGACCGATGGTAACCTGCGCAGGCAAGTGGAACAACGTGATTTACGTGTAAGGCCTTTATTAGGCGGCAAAAGGCCTATTACAGCCTTTAGAGGCCTGTGCACGTAGTTAACGGTGTTCTAAAGCCATGGCGCCAGGGAAAACGACTTGGGACGTTGTAGTCCATTGAGAGTGGAAGGATTAGACCGATGGTAACCTGCGCAGGCAGTGGAACAACGTGATTTACGTGTAAGGCCTTTATTAGGCCGCAAAAGGCTCTATTACAGCCTTTAGGCCTGTGCACGTAGTTAACGGTGTTCTAAAGCCATGGCGCCAGGGAAAACGACTTGGGACGTTGTAGTCCATTGAGAGTGGAAGGATTAGACCGATGGTAACCTGCGCAGGCAGTGGAACAACGTGATTTACGTGTAAGGCCTTTATTAGGCGCAAAAGGCCTATTACAGCCTTTAGAGGCCTGTGCACGTAGTTAACGGTGTTCTAAAGCCATGGCGCCAGGGAAAACGACTTGGGACGTTGTAGTCCATTGAGAGTGGAAGGATTAGACCGATGGTAACCTGCGCAGGCAGTGGAACAACGTGATTTACGTGTAAGGCCTTTATTAGGCGCAAAAGGCTCTATTACAGCCTTTAGAGCCTGTGCACGTAGTTAACGGTGTTCTAAAGCCATGGCGCCAGGGAAAACGACTTGGGACGTTGTAGTCCATTGAGAGTGGAAGGATTAGACCGATGGTAACCTGCGCAGGCAGTGGAACAACGTGATTTACGTGTAAGGCCTTTATTAGGCGCAAAAGGCTCTATTACAGCCTTTAAGGCCTGTGCACGTAGTTAACGGTGTTCTAAAGCCATGGCGCCAGGGAAAACGACTTGGGACGTTGTAGTCCATTGAGAGTGGAAGGATTAGACCGATGGTAACCTGCGCAGGCAAGTGGAACAACGTGATTTACGTGTAAGGCCTTTATTAGGCGCAAAAGGCTCTATTACAGCCTTTAGAGCCTGTGCACGTAGTTAACGGTGTTCTAAAGCCATGGCGCCAGGGAAAACGACTTGGGACGTTGTAGTCCATTGAGAGTGGAAGGATTAGACCGATGGTAACCTGCGCAGGCAGTGGAACAACGTGATTTACGTGTAAGGCCTTTATTAGGCGCAAAAGGCTCTATTACAGCCTTTAGGCCTGTGCACGTAGTTAACGGTGTTCTAAAGCCATGGCGCCAGGGAAAACGACTTGGGACGTTGTAGTCCATTGAGAGTGGAAGGATAGACCGATGGTAACCTGCGCAGGCAAGTGGAACAACGTGATTTACGTGTAAGGCCTTTATTAGGCGCAAAAGGCCTATTACAGCCTTTAGAGGCCTGTGCACGTAGTTAACGGTGTTCTAAAGCCATGGCGCCAGGGAAAACGACTTGGGACGTTGTAGTCCATTGAGAGGAAGGACTAGACCGATGGTAACCTGCGCAGGCAGTGGAACAACGTGATTTACGTGTAAGGCCTTTATTAGGCGCAAAAGGCTCTATTACAGCCTTTAGAGCCTGTGCACGTAGTTAACGGTGTTCTAAAGCCATGGCGCCAGGAAAACGACTTGGACGTTGTAGTCCATTGAGAGTGGAAGGACTAGACCGATGGTAACCTGCGCAGGCAGTGGAACAACGTGATTTACGTGTAAGGCCTTTATTAGGCGCAAAAGGCTCTATTACAGCCTTTAGAGGCCTGTGCACGTAGTTAACGGTGTTCTAAAGCCATGGCGCCAGGGAAAACGACTTGGACGACGTAGTCCATTGAGAGTGGAAGGATTAGACCGATGGTAACCTGCGCAGGCAGTGGAACAACGTGATTTACGTGTAAGGCCTTTATTAGGCCGCAAAAGGCTCTATTACAGCCTTTAGAGCCTGTGCACGTAGTTAACGGTGTTCTAAAGCCATGGCGCCAGGGAAAACGACTTGGGACGTTGTAGTCCATTGAGAGTGGAAGGATTAGACCGATGGTAACCTGCGCAGGCAAGTGGAACAACGTGATTTACGTGTAAGGCCTTTATTAGGCGCAAAAGGCTCTATTACAGCCTTTAGAGACCTGTGCACGTAGTTAACGGTGTTCTAAAGCCATGGCGCCAGGGAAAACGACTTGGGACGTTAGTCCATTGAGAGTGGAAGGATTAGACCGATGGTAACCTGCGGAGCATGGAACAACGTGATTTACGTGTAAGGCCTTTATTAGGCGCAAAAGGCCTATTACAGCCTTTAGGCCTGTGCACGTAGTTAACGGTGTTCTAAAGCCATGGCGCCAGGGAAAACGACTTGGGACGTTGTAGTCCATTGAGAGTGGAAGGATTAGACCGATGGTAACCTGCGCAGGCAGTGGAACAACGTGATTTACGTGTAAGGCCTTTATTAGGCGCAAAAGGCTCTATTACAGCCTTTAGAGGCCTGTGCACGTAGTTAACGGTGTTCTAAAGCCATGGCGCCAGGGAAAACGACTTGGGACGTTGTAGTCCATTGAGAGTGGAAGGATTAGACCGATGGTAACCTGCGCAGGCAAGTGGAACAACGTGATTTACGTGTAAGGCCTTTATTAGGCGCAAAAGGCCTATTACAGCCTTTAGAGCCTGTGCACGTAGTTAACGGTGTTCTAAAGCCATGGCGCCAGGGAAAACGACTTGGGACGTTGTAGTCCATTGAGAGTGGAAGGATTAGACCGATGGTAACCTGCGCAGGCAAGTGGAACAACGTGATTTACGTGTAAGGCCTTTATTAGGCGCAAAAGGCTCTATTACAGCCTTTAGAGCCTGTGCACGTAGTTAACGGTGTTCTAAAGCCATGGCGCCGGGAAAACGACTTGGGACGTTGTAGTCCATTGAGAGTGGAAGGATTAGACCGATGGTAACCTGCGCAGGCAGTGGAACAACGTGATTTACGTGTAAGGCCTTTATTAGGCGCAAAAGCTCTATTACAGCCTTTAGAGGCCTGTGCACGTAGTTAACGGTGTTCTAAAGCCATGGCGCCAGGAAAACGACTTGGGACGTTGTAGTCCATTGAGAGTGGAAGGATTAGACCGATGGTAACCTGCGCAGGCAGTGGAACAACGTGATTTACGTGTAAGGCCTTTATTAGGCGCAAAAGGCTCTATTACAGCCTTTAGAGGCCTGTGCACGTAGTTAACGGTGTTCTAAAGCCATGGCGCCAGGGAAAACGACTTGGACGTTGTAGTCCATTGAGAGTGGAAGGATTAGACCGATGGTAACCTGCGCAGGCAGTGGAACAACGTGATTTACGTGTAAGGCCTTTATTAGGCGCAAAAGGCTCTATTACAGCCTTTAGAGCCTGTGCACGTAGTTAACGGTGTTCTAAAGCCATGGCGCCAGGGAAAACGACTTGGGACGTTGTAGTCCATTGAGAGTGGAAGGATTAGACCGATGGTAACCTGCGCAGGCAAGTGGAACAACGTGATTTACGTGTAAGGCCTTTATTAGGCGCAAAAGGCCTATTACAGCCTTTAGAGGCCTGTGCACGTAGTTAACGGTGTTCTAAAGCCATGGCGCCAGGAAAACGACTTGGACGTTGTAGTCCATTGAGAGTGGAAGGATTAGACCGATGGTAACCTGCGCAGGCAGTGGAACAACGTGATTTACGTGTAAGGCCTTTATTAGGCGCAAAAGGCTCTATTACAGCCTTTAGAGCCTGTGCACGTAGTTAACGGTGTTCTAAAGCCATGGCGCCAGGGAAAACGACTTGGGACGTTGTAGTCCATTGAGAGTGGAAGGACTAGACCGATGGTAACCTGCGCAGGCAAGTGGAACAACGTGATTTACGTGTAAGGCCTTTATTAGGCGCAAAAGGCTCTATTACAGCCTTTAGAGCCTGTGCACGTAGTTAACGGTGTTCTAAAGCCATGGCGCCAGGGAAAACGACTTGGGACGTTGTAGTCCATTGAGAGTGGAAGGACTAGACCGATGGTAACCTGCGCAGGCAAGTGGAACAACGTGATTTACGTGTAAGGCCTTTATTAGGCGCAAAAGGCCTATTACAGCCTTTAGAGGCCTGTGCACGTAGTTAACGGTGTTCTAAAGCCATGGCGCCAGGGAAAACGACTTGGGACGTTGTAGTCCATTGAGAGTGGAAGGATTAGACCGATGGTAACCTGCGCAGGCAGTGGAACAACGTGATTTACGTGTAAGGCCTTTATTAGGCGCAAAAGGCTCTATTACAGCCTTTAGGCCTGTGCACGTAGTTAACGGTGTTCTAAAGCCATGGCGCCAGGGAAAACGACTTGGGACGTTGTAGTCCATTGAGAGTGGAAGGATTAGACCGATGGTAACCTGCGCAGGCAAGTGGAACAACGTGATTTACGTGTAAGGCCTTTATTAGGCGGCAAAAGGCTCTATTACAGCCTTTAGAGGCCTGTGCACGTAGTTAACGGTGTTCTAAAGCCATGGCGCCAGGAAAACGACTTGGGACGTTGTAGTCCATTGAGAGTGGAAGGACTAGACCGATGGTAACCTGCGCAGGCAGTGGAACAACGTGATTTACGTGTAAGGCCTTTATTAGGCGCAAAAGGCCTATTACAGCCTTTAGAGGCCTGTGCACGTAGTTAACGGTGTTCTAAAGCCATGGCGCCAGGGAAAACGACTTGGGACGTTGTAGTCCATTGAGAGTGGAAGGATTAGACCGATGGTAACCTGCGCAGGCAGTGGAACAACGTGATTTACGTGTAAGGCCTTTATTAGGCGGCAAAAGGCCTATTACAGCCTTTAAGGCCTGTGCACGTAGTTAACGGTGTTCTAAAGCCATGGCGCCAGGAAAACGACTTGGACGTTGTAGTCCATTGAGAGTGGAAGGACTAGACCGATGGTAACCTGCGCAGGCAAGTGGAACAACGTGATTTACGTGTAAGGCCTTTATTAGGCGCAAAAGGCTATTACAGCCTTTAGAGCCTGTGCACGTAGTTAACGGTGTTCTAAAGCCATGGCGCCAGGGAAAACGACTTGGGACGTTGTAGTCCATTGAGAGTGGAAGGACTAGACCGATGGTAACCTGCGCAGGCAAGTGGAACAACGTGATTTACGTGTAAGGCCTTTATTAGGCGCAAAAGGCCTATTACAGCCTTTAGAGGCCTGTGCACGTAGTTAACGGTGTTCTAAAGCCATGGCGCCAGGGAAAACGACTTGGACGTTGTAGTCCATTGAGAGTGGAAGGATAGACCGATGGTAACCTGCGCAGGCAGTGGAACAACGTGATTTACGTGTAAGGCCTTTATTAGGCGCAAAAGGCCTATTACAGCCTTTAGAGGCCTGTGCACGTAGTTAACGGTGTTCTAAAGCCATGGCGCCAGGGAAAACGACTTGGACGTTGTAGTCCATTGAGAGTGGAAGGATTAGACCGATGGTAACCTGCAGGCAAGTGGAACAACGTGATTTACGTGTAAGGCCTTTATTAGGCGCAAAAGGCTCTATTACAGCCTTTAGGCCTGTGCACGTAGTTAACGGTGTTCTAAAGCCATGGCGCCAGGAAAACGACTTGGGACGTTGTAGTCCATTGAGAGTGGAAGGATAGACCGATGGTAACCTGCGCAGGCACGTGGAACAACGTGATTTACGTGTAAGGCCTTTATTAGGCGCAAAAGGCTCTATTACAGCCTTTAAGGCCTGTGCACGTAGTTAACGGTGTTCTAAAGCCATGGCGCCAGGGAAAACGACTTGGGACGTTGTAGTCCATTGAGAGTGGAAGGATTAGACCGATGGTAACCTGCGCAGGCAAGTGGAACAACGTGATTTACGTGTAAGGCCTTTATTAGGCGCAAAAGGCCTATTACAGCCTTTAGAGGCCTGTGCACGTAGTTAACGGTGTTCTAAAGCCATGGCGCCAGGGAAAACGACTTGGGACGTTGTAGTCCATTGAGAGTGGAAGGACTAGACCGATGGTAACCTGCGCAGGCAGTGGAACAACGTGATTTACGTGTAAGGCCTTTATTAGGCGCAAAAGGCTCTATTACAGCCTTTAGGCCTGTGCACGTAGTTAACGGTGTTCTAAAGCCATGGCGCCAGGGAAAACGACTTGGGACGTTGTAGTCCATTGAGAGTGGAAGGATTAGACCGATGGTAACCTGCGCAGGCAAGTGGAACAACGTGATTTACGTGTAAGGCCTTTATTAGGCAAAAGGCCTATTACAGCCTTTAGAGGCCTGTGCACGTAGTTAACGGTGTTCTAAAGCCATGGCGCCAGGGAAAACGACTTGGGACGTTGTAGTCCATTGAGAGTGGAAGGATAGACCGATGGTAACCTGCGCAGGCAAGTGGAACAACGTGATTTACGTGTAAGGCCTTTATTAGGGCAAAAGGCCTATTACAGCCTTTAGAGGCCTGTGCACGTAGTTAACGGTGTTCTAAAGCCATGGCGCCAGGGAAAACGACTTGGGACGTTGTAGTCCATTGAGAGTGGAAGGACTAGACCGATGGTAACCTGCGCAGGCAAGTGGAACAACGTGATTTACGTGTAAGGCCTTTATTAGGCGCAAAAGGCCTATTACAGCCTTTAGAGGCCTGTGCACGTAGTTAACGGTGTTCTAAAGCCATGGCGCCAGGGAAAACGACTTGGGACGTTGTAGTCCATTGAGAGTGGAAGGACTAGACCGATGGTAACCTGCGCAGGCAGTGGAACAACGTGATTTACGTGTAAGGCCTTTATTAGGCGCAAAAGGCTCTATTACAGCCTTTAGGCCTGTGCACGTAGTTAACGGTGTTCTAAAGCCATGGCGCCGGGAAAACGACTTGGGACGTTGTAGTCCATTGAGAGTGGAAGGATTAGACCGATGGTAACCTGCGCAGGCAGTGGAACAACGTGATTTACGTGTAAGGCCTTTATTAGGCCGCAAAAGGCTCTATTACAGCCTTTAGAGGCCTGTGCACGTAGTTAACGGTGTTCTAAAGCCATGGCGCCAGGAAAACGACTTGGACGTTGTAGTCCATTGAGAGTGGAAGGATTAGACCGATGGTAACCTGCGCAGGCAAGTGGAACAACGTGATTTACGTGTAAGGCCTTTATTAGGCAAAAGGCCTATTACAGCCTTTAGAGGCCTGTGCACGTAGTTAACGGTGTTCTAAAGCCATGGCGCCGGGAAAACGACTTGGACGTTGTAGTCCATTGAGAGTGGAAGGACTAGACCGATGGTAACCTGCGCAGGCAGTGGAACAACGTGATTTACGTGTAAGGCCTTTATTAGGCCGCAAAAGGCTCTATTACAGCCTTTAGGCCTGTGCACGTAGTTAACGGTGTTCTAAAGCCATGGCGCCAGGGAAAACGACTTGGGACGTTGTAGTCCATTGAGAGTGGAAGGATTAGACCGATGGTAACCTGCGCAGGCAAGTGGAACAACGTGATTTACGTGTAAGGCCTTTATTAGGCGCAAAAGGCTCTATTACAGCCTTTAGAGGCCTGTGCACGTAGTTAACGGTGTTCTAAAGCCATGGCGCCAGGAAAACGACTTGGACGTTGTAGTCCATTGAGAGTGGAAGGATAGACCGATGGTAACCTGCGCAGGCAAGTGGAACAACGTGATTTACGTGTAAGGCCTTTATTAGGCGCAAAAGGCCTATTACAGCCTTTAGAGCCTGTGCACGTAGTTAACGGTGTTCTAAAGCCATGGCGCCAGGGAAAACGACTTGGGACGTTGTAGTCCATTGAGAGTGGAAGGACTAGACCGATGGTAACCTGCGCAGGCAGTGGAACAACGTGATTTACGTGTAAGGCCTTTATTAGGCGCAAAAGGCTCTATTACAGCCTTTAAGGCCTGTGCACGTAGTTAACGGTGTTCTAAAGCCATGGCGCCAGGGAAAACGACTTGGGACGTTGTAGTCCATTGAGAGTGGAAGGATTAGACCGATGGTAACCTGCGCAGGCAAGTGGAACAACGTGATTTACGTGTAAGGCCTTTATTAGGCCGCAAAAGGCTCTATTACAGCCTTTAGAGCCTGTGCACGTAGTTAACGGTGTTCTAAAGCCATGGCGCCAGGAAAACGACTTGGGACGTTGTAGTCCATTGAGAGTGGAAGGACTAGACCGATGGTAACCTGCGGAGCACGTGGAACAACGTGATTTACGTGTAAGGCCTTTATTAGGCGCAAAAGGCTCTATTACAGCCTTTAGAGCCTGTGCACGTAGTTAACGGTGTTCTAAAGCCATGGCGCCAGGAAAACGACTTGGGACGTTGTAGTCCATTGAGAGTGGAAGGATAGACGATGGTAACCTGCGCAGGCAGTGGAACAACGTGATTTACGTGTAAGGCCTTTATTAGGCGCAAAAGGCTCTATTACAGCCTTTAGGCCTGTGCACGTAGTTAACGGTGTTCTAAAGCCATGGCGCCAGGGAAAACGACTTGGGACGTTGTAGTCCATTGAGAGTGGAAGGATTAGACCGATGGTAACCTGCGCAGGCAAGTGGAACAACGTGATTTACGTGTAAGGCCTTTATTAGGCGCAAAAGGCCTATTACAGCCTTTAGAGGCCTGTGCACGTAGTTAACGGTGTTCTAAAGCCATGGCGCCAGGGAAAACGACTTGGGACGTTGTAGTCCATTGAGAGTGGAAGGACTAGACCGATGGTAACCTGCGCAGGAAGTGGAACAACGTGATTTACGTGTAAGGCCTTTATTAGGCGCAAAAGGCTCTATTACAGCCTTTAGAGCCTGTGCACGTAGTTAACGGTGTTCTAAAGCCATGGCGCCAGGGAAAACGACTTGGACGTTGTAGTCCATTGAGAGTGGAAGGATAGACCGATGGTAACCTGCGCAGGCAAGTGGAACAACGTGATTTACGTGTAAGGCCTTTATTAGGCGCAAAAGGCTCTATTACAGCCTTTAGAGGCCTGTGCACGTAGTTAACGGTGTTCTAAAGCCATGGCGCCAGGGAAAACGACTTGGGACGTTGTAGTCCATTGAGAGTGGAAGGATTAGACCGATGGTAACCTGCGCAGGCAAGTGGAACAACGTGATTTACGTGTAAGGCCTTTATTAGGCGCAAAAGGCCTATTACAGCCTTTAGGCCTGTGCACGTAGTTAACGGTGTTCTAAAGCCATGGCGCCAGGAAAACGACTTGGGACGTTGTAGTCCATTGAGAGTGGAAGGACTAGACCGATGGTAACCTGCGCAGGCAGTGGAACAACGTGATTTACGTGTAAGGCCTTTATTAGGCGCAAAAGGCCTATTACAGCCTTTAGAGGCCTGTGCACGTAGTTAACGGTGTTCTAAAGCCATGGCGCCAGGGAAAACGACTTGGGACGTTGTAGTCCATTGAGAGTGGAAGGATTAGACCGATGGTAACCTGCGCAGGCAAGTGGAACAACGTGATTTACGTGTAAGGCCTTTATTAGGCGCAAAAGGCCTATTACAGCCTTTAGAGGCCTGTGCACGTAGTTAACGGTGTTCTAAAGCCATGGCGCCAGGGAAAACGACTTGGACGTTGTAGTCCATTGAGAGTGGAAGGACTAGACCGATGGTAACCTGCGCAGGCAAGTGGAACAACGTGATTTACGTGTAAGGCCTTTATTAGGCCGCAAAAGGCTCTATTACAGCCTTTAGAGGCCTGTGCACGTAGTTAACGGTGTTCTAAAGCCATGGCGCCAGGGAAAACGACTTGGGACGTTGTAGTCCATTGAGAGTGGAAGGATAGACCGATGGTAACCTGCGGAAGCATGGAACAACGTGATTTACGTGTAAGGCCTTTATTAGGCGCAAAAGGCTCTATTACAGCCTTTAGAGGCCTGTGCACGTAGTTAACGGTGTTCTAAAGCCATGGCGCCAGGGAAAACGACTTGGGACGTTGTAGTCCATTGAGAGTGGAAGGACTAGACCGATGGTAACCTGCGCAGGCACGTGGAACAACGTGATTTACGTGTAAGGCCTTTATTAGGCGCAAAAGGCTCTATTACAGCCTTTAGAGCCTGTGCACGTAGTTAACGGTGTTCTAAAGCCATGGCGCCAGGGAAAACGACTTGGGACGTTGTAGTCCATTGAGAGTGGAAGGATTAGACCGATGGTAACCTGCGCAGGCAAGTGGAACAACGTGATTTACGTGTAAGGCCTTTATTAGGCGGCAAAAGGCCTATTACAGCCTTTAGAGGCCTGTGCACGTAGTTAACGGTGTTCTAAAGCCATGGCGCCAGGAAAACGACTTGGGACGTGTAGTCCATTGAGAGTGGAAGGACTAGACCGATGGTAACCTGCGCAGGCAAGTGGAACAACGTGATTTACGTGTAAGGCCTTTATTAGGCGCAAAAGGCTCTATTACAGCCTTTAGAGCCTGTGCACGCAGTTAACGGTGTTCTAAAGCCATGGCGCCAGGGAAAACGACTTGGGACGTTGTAGTCCATTGAGAGTGGAAGGATTAGACCGATGGTAACCTGCGCAGGCAAGTGGAACAACGTGATTTACGTGTAAGGCCTTTATTAGGCGGCAAAAGGCCTATTACAGCCTTTAGAGGCCTGTGCACGTAGTTAACGGTGTTCTAAAGCCATGGCGCCAGGGAAAACGACTTGGGACGTTGTAGTCCATTGAGAGTGGAAGGACTAGACCGATGGTAACCTGCGCAGGCACGTGGAACAACGTGATTTACGTGTAAGGCCTTTATTAGGCGCAAAAGGCTCTATTACAGCCTTTAAGGCCTGTGCACGTAGTTAACGGTGTTCTAAAGCCATGGCGCCAGGGAAAACGACTTGGGACGTTGTAGTCCATTGAGAGTGGAAGGATTAGACCGATGGTAACCTGCGCAGGCAAGTGGAACAACGTGATTTACGTGTAAGGCCTTTATTAGGCGCAAAAGGCCTATTACAGCCTTTAGAGGCCTGTGCACGTAGTTAACGGTGTTCTAAAGCCATGGCGCCAGGGAAAACGACTTGGGACGTTGTAGTCCATTGAGAGTGGAAGGATTAGACCGATGGTAACCTGCGCAGGCAGTGGAACAACGTGATTTACGTGTAAGGCCTTTATTAGGCCCAAAAGGCTCTATTACAGCCTTTAGAGCCTGTGCACGGTTAACGGTGTTCTAAAGCCATGGCGCCAGGGAAAACGACTTGGGACGTTGTAGTCCATTGAGAGTGGAAGGATTAGACCGATGGTAACCTGCGCAGGCAAGTGGAACAACGTGATTTACGTGTAAGGCCTTTATTAGGCGGCAAAAGGCCGTATTACAGCCTTTAGAGGCCTGTGCACGTAGTTAACGGTGTTCTAAAGCCATGGCGCCAGGAAAACGACTTGGACGTTGTAGTCCATTGAGAGTGGAAGGACTAGACCGATGGTAACCTGCGCAGGCAGTGGAACAACGTGATTTACGTGTAAGGCCTTTATTAGGCGCAAAAGGCCTATTACAGCCTTTAGAGGCCTGTGCACGTAGTTAACGGTGTTCTAAAGCCATGGCGCCAGGGAAAACGACTTGGGACGTTGTAGTCCATTGAGAGTGGAAGGATAGACCGATGGTAACCTGCGCAGGCAAGTGGAACAACGTGATTTACGTGTAAGGCCTTTATTAGGCGCAAAAGGCCTATTACAGCCTTTAGAGCCTGTGCACGTAGTTAACGGTGTTCTAAAGCCATGGCGCCAGGGAAAACGACTTGGGACGTTGTAGTCCATTGAGAGTGGAAGGATAGACCGATGGTAACCTGCGCAGGCAAGTGGAACAACGTGATTTACGTGTAAGGCCTTTATTAGGCGCAAAAGGCCTATTACAGCCTTTAGAGGCCTGTGCACGTAGTTAACGGTGTTCTAAAGCCATGGCGCCAGGAAAACGACTTGGGACGTTGTAGTCCATTGAGAGTGGAAGGATAGACCGATGGTAACCTGCGCAGGCAGTGGAACAACGTGATTTACGTGTAAGGCCTTTATTAGGCGCAAAAGGCTCTATTACAGCCTTTAAGGCCTGTGCACGTAGTTAACGGTGTTCTAAAGCCATGGCGCCAGGAAAACGACTTGGGACGTTGTAGTCCATTGAGAGTGGAAGGATTAGACCGATGGTAACCTGCGCAGGCAAGTGGAACAACGTGATTTACGTGTAAGGCCTTTATTAGGCCGCAAAAGGCTCTATTACAGCTTTAGAGACCTGTGCACGTAGTTAACGGTGTTCTAAAGCCATGGCGCGAAAACGACTTGGGACGTTGTAGTCCATTGAGAGTGGAAGGATTAGACCGATGGTAACCTGCGCAGGCAGTGGAACAACGTGATTTAC
>JASGCC010004062.1:0-21351 GCA_030067915.1 Hydractinia echinata | reverse complement strand
ATGTAATACCTGTCTACTTTCTTGCATGTAATACCCAGTCTGCTTTCTTGTATGTAATACCCAGTCTACTTTATTGCATGTAAAATTGTACCTAATTCTCCTGGCCTGACTACGTCTACACATTTATGAAACATGTTCTCTTCCTTGCCTCAAATCTCGTTATAAATTACTCAATGTTGATTCATGCAGACATCCTACCTACTCAGTGTTGATTCATGCAGACACCATACCTACTCAGTGTTGATACATGGAGACACCCTACATACTCAGTGTTGATACACGCAGACACCCTACCTACTAAGTGCAGATTCATGCAGACACCCTACCTACTCAGTGTTGATACATGCAGACACCATACCTACTCAGTGTTGGTTCATGCAGACACCATACCTACTCAGTGTGGGTTCATGCAGACATCCTACCTACTCAGTGTTGATTCATGCAGACACCCTACATACTCAGTGTTGATTCATGCAGACACCCTACCTACTCAGTGTTGATACATGCAGACACCCTACATACTCAGTGTTGATACACGCAGACACCCTACCTACTAAGTGCAGATTCATGCAGACACCCTACCTACTCAGTGTTGATACATGCAGACACCCTACCTACTCAGTGTTGATTCATGCAGACACCCTACCTACTCAGTGTTGATTCATGCAGACACCCTACCTACTCAGTGTTGATTCATGTGGACACCCTTCCTACTCAGTGTTGATACATGCAGACACCCTACATACTCAGTGTTGATACACGCAGACACCCTACCTACTAAGTGCAGATTCATGCAGACACCCTACCTACTCAGTGTTGATACATGCAGATACCCTACCTACTCAGTGTTGATTCATGCAGACACCCTACCTACTCAGTGTTGATTCATGCAGACACCCTACCTACTCAGTGTTGATTCATGTGGACACCCTTCCTACTCAGTGTTGATTCATGCGGACCCCCTACCTACTCAGTGTTGATTCATGCAGACATCCTACCTGTATAATTTTTTCTTGACCTGTTATACAGCTTTACATTGGTTGAGTTTAGTGACCAGTTCTTCATTGTTTTGTTTTAATGTGAAGGAATCCTCATCTGAAGCTTTTATTGGTGTGGACATGGAACCTTAGAAAAGACAAGAAGGTTTAAAAAATGATTGGGAAAAATGTAATCCAGAAAAAATGATGAGGATCCCTGGGAACGAAAACTTTCTGACTAATTATTTTCATTAATTTGGGCATAATTTATAAAAAAAATTGATAAGAGGCTACAACAAATCGACAACTTCTAAAGAACACAAAATCTTGCTCAAAATGGACGATTTGGAAATGTTACAAAATGCACAAAAAGTTGTGCTTTTTAAAGGTATTTTCCCCTAAAACATCTTTTTTAGTCAGACAGTTGATGATATCAACAAAACATTCAATTTGAGATCTAGATTTTGTAAACTGCTTGGAATCAATTTTTTCTTTTAAACTCGTTACCAATGATTTCAATTTTGTTTCAACATCTAAAAATCATAAAGAACTGATTGATAAACAATGTTCAGGCAAAGCTCCCATAAATCAGAATCCTGTGAAATTTGAGTTAAGATTTCTTATTTACACAACATAGAATAACATATATTATATAATTCTCCATAATAATAGCCGTATTCCGTTAGTACAAAAAAGAAAATACTACTATTACATGAATGAGATTTTGTGTAAGTTCACACACACTAAGAAAAAACATTTTGAGCTTTTTGTGCTATAATGGAATCAAGCCTAAAGAGTTCAAGGGGTACTATATATGAATCGGTGGTTTTCAAATTACCAGGAGCTGATTATAATTAAAAATTGGTTTACAATGCATTTCAGAGTGATGGCTCAGCCCATACCAGCAAGAATTATTAGAGAAGATTGATTGACATCAAAGGAAAATACTTTGAAGATGTTAAAATACACTGGTAACAGGAAAATTAATTTTATTTTCGTAAATTTTTTCATCGCTTCGTTTTTGTTTACATTTAATTTTACAACAATGATTTAAAAGTCTCAGTGATGTTTCAGCACACATAACGTCTTTAAACCAACTGACTATGCCATATGATTGTCTATATGATTGCAATATAATGACACATGTTCATCCGAATAATAAAACACAGAGTATACTGCTTGATAAAAAAATTTCACAGGTTGGCTAACAACTTAGTTTAGACTGTTATAAAATAATATTTTACCATCTTTCACAATGTGAAATGGCATTTGATATTGTCTTGTATCTTCATCCACTATCTAGAAGTAGACAAACATATTAATTAACTTTTTTATTGATTCAACTTGGTCCTTATTGTATTTTAGAAACTCTTTAAGAATTGAAACATTAAAAGTATATATTACTATTTGCTCTTAGGTACCGTATAACTTCCCCTATTCCCCTATTCTGCATATTATTTTTGAAACAAATCCAAACAACCTCCCATGCTCTTATTAACCCCTTCCCCTTGCACATGTTACCAAAAGATTAATAATAAAAACCATTACGCAATCTCATTGACCGCAGACAATAATTATGTGGCTTTGTTATTTTGTAAAAATGTTGGCAAAACAATTCCTTTTGCCATTACTTGCAGTAAGAACATTAAACAGAATCGAATCTTAGATATTTTTTACATTGTGTTTTCCTACCTCTGATGTAATGGACGAATCAACTGACATCAGCATATTTTGCAGTTCGACTAACATTTCTCTCATAGAAAGATTTTCTGTTAAAAGTCCCTAAAATAAAAAAGATTTCAAAACTTGGATTGGGGAATTTCTAACAACTTGCTACGCACGGTATGTCACCAGTTTTTCAGATTCACTGACTTCACAATTCTTCGTATTTTTAATAACTTACCCAATTTGCAGCGTTTCAATGGATAAAAGAAAGGGTATTTTTTCTTTTAGAAGAAGTTTGGTAGAAGTCGTTATATTTTGGTTCAAAGTTCAAGTAATATTTTGTTATATCAGATAAACAATATATTAAACCAACACACAAAAAATTTTTTTGAGAATTATGTGTAACCTTTTCTTTTTCTTCATAATTTGATATTAACAGTTTGTACATTTCTTCTTCATTTCTAAAAAATAATAAGCAGAGTCGTTCAACTAAGAAATATTTTTCACCAGACAAATCATTATGTTTTAATTAACTATTTTTGGCATTAATTTTCACGTTTTTCATGAATTTGATCAAATGTGCAAAATTTATTAGCAGCAAAATATTCATCTGTAAAAATTAAAATAAACAAAAACAGTCATCAAAAGTCAAACTTCGTGCATGACTTAAAGGAAACCCGAGGTATAAAATGATGTTGGACTTATATTATAGAGCTTAAAAAGTTGGTTAACAAGTCTTTATAAATTTTTTAAAAAGCTCATTTCGTTCTCAAGATATTCACATTTAAAGAATTTTAGATTTAATTATGTTACATAAATTATGATGTCATATTTGAGTAATAGCAAATTTTGACATTTTCTGTCATCAGTAATTTAAGATCTGCTAAGGGATGTGCATTCAAAGTTCATTAATGCATAGATAATATATAGGTGAATTGATTAACACAATTTTTTTTGCCAAAGTGACAATCGTTTGCTCGTCCTCGGCCTGGACTTGTTAACCAACTTTTTAAGCTCTATAATATAAGTCCAACATCATTTTATACCTCGGGTTCCTTTTAAGGTGCAATTTCATACTTCCCAAATTATAACAAATAATATCATTGAAAAGGTACTGAAGAAAACATTTCAAAACATGCCTAATTTATTGTTTTAGCAAAGGCTAATAAAATCTGGAGAACATACTTTTTACCAGCAGTTTTCCAAGTGCTTCTTTTACCATCTGCTCGTTGCAATGAATTTAAAATATCAATTCCAATTTTTCTGTCTTGACTTTTATCATTGAGTGCCTAAGATAAGAATTAATTTTGACATATAGTATTAAAAAATGTTTTGAAAGTAGGTTGATAACTGAAAAAGTTTGTATACTTGATGAACTTTTTCTTTCAGGCGTGTCATTTCTTTTTCGGTTCGCTTGGATTCGTGATAAAACTGTTTTTTCAGATGGTCAACATCACTTTTCATTTTGCGTTTCTCTTCGCGTTCACTTTTTAATTCCTGTTGCAGTATTCGACATTTTTCAATTTGATCTTTCTCACGACAGAACAATAAAGCTGCTTCCCTTTTAAGATTTTCTAAGTCTTGCTGAAATCAAAGTTTGAAATAAACAGAACATCTAATAAAAATTCCACAAGTGCAATTTTTATCCTATATGGTTTACCCAGGCTAATGTCAGTTAACTTCACAGGTAAAACTGTTTACCCAAGCTAATCTCTTCAGTTCTAATGTCCACAGGATTTTCTGTGTATTTAAAAAAAAAAATTATGCTTACCTTTAGTCTGACTTGATTTTGCACCAAATACTCATTATCGTTTTCAGACCTTATTTGTCTAAAAATAAAATAAATTACATTTTTTCCAAACATAGCCATTGCAAGTGCAACAAATTCAAAAATAATGGCAACATTGTCACATTACAAACAGTGAGTTGTTATCTTTACCATTCTTTACATTTCCAGACAGTTAAGTCTTTAACACTAAATTTTACTTAAATTTTACTCGATTTTACACTAAATTTTACTTAAATTTTACACTAAATTTTACTCAAATTGTTGAATTGATTAAGAAAGTTTAAGCAAAATTAATTACCTTTCTTCTAGGTCATCCTTTGCTTTTGCTTGATGATGTTGTCGCTTTAATAGTTCATATGTACAGTTCACTAGTCTTGTAATGTCAAAGTTTTCATTTTTATCTTTGTGAAATTTGGATGTATGAGTCTTTGTAAATAACGGCGTAAAACCCAGAACACACAGTTCCTGTAAAAAGGACAAACATAGAGGTCCACATGTCAACCAATCTCAGAACATATAATTTTTAAAACCGTTACATATAACAAATCAGTTTTTTTGAAAAGTTCTATTTAGTTCCAAGTAAAATTTTGGTTTGTCTTTAATTCTCCATTGCTAAATTAGCATCATAATTTAGCAGCAAAACAATTTTCTCAAATTCATGCTTGTACATATGTATGTTCATATTAAGTCAAAAGTTATTTTCTGTTCTTTATTTCATTACCCAAGGTTTCAGACAAACTTTTTTTCGCAAATCAGTTTCAAGGAAAAAGTTTAATAACGATGAAAGTTCTATTGGGACATGACCGACTAAAGTCTCATTGGCCATTTTTTGCTTTGGCAAAAATGGTTTAAATTGAGGTAAAATTTTGCAGGTAAAAATTCTCTGTATTTTGTGTAAACATAGTACAAAGTTAATCACATTTTGGTCATATATACAGTACTGTGAAAAGGTTTGTTAACATCGTGTTCGTGTAACGAGCGTGATGCACACGAACCACGATAAAATCGTGGTCTTTATGTATAACAAACATTCAAACATTCTATCGTGGCCACAACGCTAATATTATTATCTCCACGGAGGATCGTGTGTCCCACGATTATTTTCGCGAGCTCCACGATTTTTATAGCCAGTATAATTTAATTTTTTTTTTTTTCAAAAAAGTCTTTCATTAAAGTTAATTTGTTTGTTTCAGGTTTTATCAAGTTAAAAAAGCATATTCGTCGTTTTTGCTTGGTGTATACTTTTTCCTCATGGACGCGATTGTATTTTTACGAAATGTCATTTGTCTAGAAAAGTAAAATTTGTCTGCGCCGATAGAAATGCTTTTTTAGATTGCATTTTAAAAGTTTAAAAACGAAAAGCGGCGATAGAAATTTTTTTTTAGATAGCATTTTAAAAGTTTAAAAACGAAAAGCGGCGATAGAAATGTTTTTTAAGATCGCATTTTAAAAGTTTATAAACAAAAAGCGGCGATAGAAATGTTTTTTTAGATCGCATTTTAAAAGTTTATAAGCGAAAAGCGACGATAGAAATGTTTTTTTAGATCGCATTTTAAAAGTTTAAAAACGAATAGCGGCGATAGAAATGCTCTTTTAGATCGCATTTTAAAAGTTTATAAGCGAAAAGCGACGATAGAAATGTTTTTTTAGATCGCATTTTAAAAGTTTAAAAACGAAAAGCGGCGATAGAAATGTTTTTTTAGATCGCATTTTAAAAGTTTAAAAACGAAAAGCGGCGATAGAAATGTTTTTTTAGATCTCATTTTAAAAGTTTATAAGCGAAAAGCGACGATAGAAATGTTTTTTTAGATCGTATTTTAAAAGTTTAAAAACGAAAAGCGGCGATAGAAATGTTTTTTTAGATCGCATTTTAAAAGTTTATAAACGAAAAGCGGTGATAGAAATGTTTTTTTAGATCTCATTTTAAAAGTTTATAAGCGAAAAGCGACGATAGAAATGTTTTTTTAGATCGCATTTTAAAAGTTTAAAAACAAATAGCGGCGATAGAAATGCTCCTTTAGATCGCATTTTAAAAGTTTATAAGCGAAAAGCGACGATAGAAATGTTTTTTTAGATCGTATTTTAAAAGTTTAAAAACGAAAAGCGGCGATAGAAATGTTTTTTTAGATCGCATTTTAAAAGTTTATAAACGAAAAGCGGCGATAGAAATGTTTTTTTACATCGCATTTTGATTCACGAACGATTAAAATCTATTATGTAGCTAGCTTTATGACAACGAATTAATGTGTTAATTTATTTTTTTGCCGTCGGTTTTTGATTTAATTGATAAACTAATACGGTCTTTGTTGTTTTACAATAGAAGCTATCTATCGTGGACACCACGGTGTAATGTTTAATTTTTGTTTGTGTAGTCCACGAAACATGATCGTGAGGTCAACGATTGTTAAAAAATACGCATCGTGGGCTATCGTGGTTCGTGTGTAACACGAAATAAACACGAACCACGATGTTAACAAACCTTTTCACAGTACTGTACATTTTTTGCCTGTTGTGGTCAATATTGGAGTACTCACAAAAAGAAAATTATAAAAAATTCCCTGGCTGTTCTGGTTAAGATTACAAGTAGGAGTTTAAGACATTTGTATTAGAAAACTGAATTTTGATATTCTTGGGAAGCTGAGCAAACTAAGCTTTACTGTAAACTTCAGGGTATAATGTGCAACTGTAAAATTATGTATGCATTCATGCCCTGTTGGTCTAATGGCTATGACACTATGGCGCACACAATTTTAATTCCAGTTTATTCAAGTACGTTTTATGCATTTTTGAAGTATTATACTAGTTCAATCAAGTATCAATTTCAAGTTTGTTCAGTAGGAGTGGACACCCTGAAAAAACAACTTCTATTGCTTTGGTGGAGTTAACAGACTTTAAATTTTTATTGACACAAACCATGTTAACTTGGTCATGTTTGCATTTGCCTTGTTAACAATCAACTGCTAATATTAAGAAGTAGATTTAGATCATTACCTGATTTAAGAAATGTAGTCGATCTTGCAAATTTTCAGGTGAACAAAAAACGTCTTGCTGTAGATGATCAATTTGTGCGGGTGATTTTTCCAACGAACCATTTAGTAAGTCGTCATGATGTCTTATTGGACTAATGTATTGACCGGAAGATTTAGTTGTGTAGCGTTCAAGAAAATCTGACATATCCCAACCAATTTCTGCCATTATTCTATGAATATTACAAAAACTCAATTTAAAGCTTATTTTCTGTGAAAAATAAAGTTAATGTAAGTTGTTAAACATTAGTATACAATACAAAAATTCAGATTATTTTTATTAATTTGAACTTACTATTCAGAAATCATCATTTTTTAACTTTTTTTTTAATCACCTTTGTTATAAAATTTCCTTCATGAACAGATTCGAGTATGCCGCTATATCACTTCAGCATGTAAATAGTTTATGAAGACCCCAGGTCAGTTTAAATCTACATATTAATACGGAAGTTATGTCTGTCTGTGACCGCCAAAGTGGATGTGTTCATTTTCCTTTGATGTCGCCGAAAAAGTTATGTCCAATTGTTAATCTGTCTAACGTTACGGCGCAATGTCAATACATTTAATAGGATTGGTGAAGACATTGCATTGCAGTTATAACTTTAAGGCCAAATAATTTGGAAACAAAGTAGTGTAGTCAATCACTTTTCATCTTGCAGGTAACTAAGGACACCCTAGGATCAAATTGGGTATGTTTCCTAAACCTCGGTCCCCGAATCCGTTTCAAATCAAATCAAAACACCTTTAAACCCCAATATCTCTGCAACCTTTTATCTAAGGTACATCATCTTATATACATTTTCTTGATCAGCGTTTCAAGATCCACACAATGGCAAGGCAATGGGTATACAAATTTCTTAAAAAAAAATTGTGTTTCGGTGGGTCTTTGCTGACGTCAGCAAAATTTTTAAACCCTTATATCTCCTTAGGTGTTCGTCGAAAACATATGATCCTATACATTATATTGACCAGCGTTTCAACCCCTACCCGAAAAAAAAAATCTAAAACAACCTTTTCCATTGTTCTTCTACGTAAGTGGATTTTTCCACGGGTCTTATCGACTAGTAAATAAATATTGTATAAAATTCTAAGCTTTGTTATCACATTTACTCCATGTTTTTGTTATTGTTTACATTACAACAATTACGAAAACATGATAAGGAGAACATTGTAGAATTTCAATTTGAGGCACTTCAATAAGGCTATCCATATTTAAAAGTTTGTTCTTCATCTGCTGCTGTATTATGGTTTGGAGATTGATATCGCGAGTTTTTCTTGGATAATATTTTTCTATTGTTAAAAAAAATACTCGTTATTTCTAATCTTTTTTTTATTTATAGGTTTTTTTTTATAAAATTTAAAAAACAAATTTTGAAGCTACATTTTCTCTGTGGCACTGCAATTGAGGAGCTAGTTGGTCCACAGGTATTCACAGATTTTCATGTCATAGGAAAACTTGGATGTGATTTACCCATGGTAATGATATATATTACAGGACAGGATATGTCAGCTGCTGCACCAACTGTGGCAGTACACGTCGTTTGTCAACTGGCCAGAACAAGTACCTGTTCTGCGACTTGTGCAAAAGAAACGGAGAAAAGCCTATTGTGAGACAAAAGGTTTTTACCGAAAACAATAAATAACAATTGAGTTTTTTACCAGTGACAATATTCTATGTGTATATATATCTAGTTTTTTATATATAAGTCTAATGTGTTTGTTATTCATTTTTTGTTTAACCTAAAAAAAAATACCTTGCACATCTTTATTTTTTGTTTTGTCTACTCTTTTTTTCCACAATGCAATGACAACAAATATAAAGGTCTGGAGATAAGGTTGGTGAACTATGACGAGAAGAGGAAGGGAAAATACCCGAGCAATTTTATGGGGCAATGAAGTAAATACAACATGTCCTGACACTCCAACTCATTTTTATTAAGAATTTAAAACAGGGAAGTACGGTAAGAAACTCTGATTTTTTTCAAGGTATCTAAGTATCCACCACATCCCACATTTCTTTTTGAATCTACGAAATGGCAATAAACACACTTTCAAATATGGATGGCCTAAACCAGGTAGTGATTCTGAGTCCAGATAGGAAAGCTGTAACAAAAATGATTTAGTTGTGAGCAATCTTCTCCTTTGCATGTTTCTGCTTATGCAAGAACATAGTGCATAGTGTGGCAATTGCAATCAGGTTATCAAGTTTTCTTCTGAGAAGAAGCAACGTTTTAATAAAGTGGCATCTACCATTTTTCGCTTGCGAACATAGAGAATACTGTCCCTTGCTGCGCAACCTTTTATATATTTGGACGTGGATATTCTGCCGGTACCGGCAGAATAAGTGGGGGTATTTATTCTGCCGGCACTAATTACCGGTAGAATAAGGGGGTATTAATTCTGCCGGCAGTAACCAACTACGGGCAGAATAAAGAGAGATATTAGTCTGCCGGCACTAACTACCGGCAGAATAAATCTGCCGGCAGTAATAGCGAAAAACACGAGTCAAGTGGAAAAAAATATAATGCCGGCTATGTACCTTCTTCGATTGCTTTTTTATCTCCCCTTTTCGTAACAGAATATGGTAACATTATTTTAAGAATGTAATGACAAAAGAATTATTGACTTTTGTATTGTAAACTTTGGTAAAAAAAGCAAATATTCCCATCTGTGCTATTAAAACAATTGTGGTATCTAATTAAGCACCTTGCACAAGAGCGTGGTTAAAAATAATAATAATAATAAATATTTAAAGTGGCTAGCCCAGAAAATCACAAAAACCTATAGTTAGTGGATTGTTTCCACTGGGGGCCACTAGAACAAAAAAGAAACAAAAAATGATAAACCTTAGACTGCCTCAGCTCAATCAAACATAGTAACATTTATAATCTGTGAAAATTGAAAAGAAAAAGAATAAAAAACAAAAATTAAAAAGTTAAAAAGTGATCTCCATTAGAATTTGCCAAATACATTAGAGATGGAAGTCTTAAACGAAAGCAGACTTCCATCACAGGTCACTTGGTCTGGAAGATTATTCCACACTTTTGCAGCTCTAAATGGGAAGGCTTTTTTGCCAAATTCCGTGTTGACCAAGGGAAGTGTGAACCTGTTTTTTGAAGCTCCTCTTGTTTGATGATTATGACAGTTTTTTGTCAAAAGGAATTTTGAGCGCATGTAATCAGGAGCAATGTGATTCATGGCTTTGAAAACTAATATGGCATCGTTTTTGATGAGTAAATTATTCATTGAATATTCCCTCTCTTTCCCAAGAAAGGTACGGACACATTTTAATCGTTTTTCTAGTTTTCCCAATCTACCTTGGGTGGCACAAGCCCATGCCGAGGAGCAGTAGTTGAAATATGGCATGACAAGTGCATTAATTAAAAGGTTTTTTGTGTGAGGTGTTAAACAGGATGCAATGGTTCTAATTTTAGAATATTTAATTAGTATTTTTCTATTTATGTCATTAATGTGCTTTTCCCATTGCATTTTTTGATCAAATGTTACCCCAAGATATTTAACTTCAAAGGAATACCCATATAGTTGATAGTTTTGTTCTCAACTTTTTTTAACTGGCTGTGGTTGCCGAAAAAGATTGTTTTGTCCGTATTAAAAGTCATTTTGTTATTATTCAGCCAGAGGTCGACTTGCGAAAGTTCTAACTCGAGCTGGGAGACAAGGGTATCCAAGTTTTTATGAGACGAAATAATTATTGTATCATCTGCATATAGATGGTGGTAGTTTGAATTGATGACAGATTTTAAGTCATCAATATACAAAAGAAAGAGCAGGGGCCCCAACACAGATCCCTGCGGCACCCCAAAAGCGTCTTCATGAAGCAGATCTGATCCTGTGTCGTTTATAAGAGTCAGCTGCATTCGGCCCGTTAAGTAGGACTCGAACCAGTCAAAGGCAGCATCTCTGATGCCAAAACACCATAGTTTTTTTAACAGAATTTTATGATCAACAGTGTCAAAAGCTTTTTTAAGGTCAATGAGCACAGCACAAACAAAGTTATGTTGGTCGAGCTCAGTAAGAATAAAATCAGAGACATCGACTACTGCAGTTTCTGTGGCAGTACAATATATAATAAATCAAAAAGGACGTAGCTGTCAATGCAGGAGCTCTTCAAGCTTTAGTCTTCTTTTTTCTTTCTTCGACTTAGCGCGCCAAGACCGGAGCGTTTTAGATACGTCCGACCTCAACGAGAGCTAAGCACGGAAGCGACAAACTCTGCTTTACAATTTCCACACAAACTTTCTTTCCGTGATTCAACTGCATCTTTTATGTATTCGTACAGCTTACCATAAGTTTCTTTTAGGCAAAATCTCCTAATTAGTTTTATATTGAATGATTTGTCACTTATGCAATTAGGAAGATCCTGTTTGATCTACGCTTTCGTTTTTATTTATACAGTTGATAGCACATTCGTGTGATTTTGCCTTTCCTTCTTCGTTCATCTTGTTAAAGTCATAAATTTGGAAATCACCATCGAGAACAGGTAATTAGCCGTTTCCTTGCATTGGTCTGTGAGGCGCTTTTGTTTTGACAAGTGGTTGAACAATATCTGTGAAAAATATACCATTTAAAAGTATAACATATATATATATATCATCAAAAGTGTAACACAATTAACAATCAAATTTATATATATTACAAAGATTACTTTTAATCTTTATTATGTACAGATAATAAATGAAGGCAGCAGGAATTGAACCTGCAACTGCAAGACAAGAGCCATGCTGTTTTCCTGTTAAACTATACCTTCGAACATAATGATTCTTAAGTTGACTTTATAATAAGCCACAACAGGGTGGCAAAACGCCTATAAAAATTGTACCACCGTGTATAGCTAGCTAGTTACCTTGTTGAGTTCATGATTATACTTATCAACTATATCCTTTACTTCTAAAGTTTGGCCATCTGCAGATGCCCTAATCTTGATACTAAATGGGCAGTTATTCTTCGGTGTTCTGTAATAAAGAAAAAAGAACAGTAGCCAGCTAGGCTGGCTGGGTGAACAGAGCTTGCTAACTAATACTATGCAGAAATTATTTTTAATAAAAAGCTAGAATCAACCTTGAAAAATAAATAACTTATTAATATGTACTTACTGCGAGGAGCGTTTTCCTGAACTTTCTGATTAAAATTTACCACCACCATGAACACAACACAAGACAGTTTGGCAGTTTAAGCTCATAATAATATTTTAAATCAGGGTTTAGTGTTTTCCCACTTATTGTCCAAGAGTGATGTTTCAAAACGTTCAAATCTATTACATAACTCTCCAACAGTAAATGCACCATTAACCGCATCCGCCATTACGATAATGCCTGAATGATGTTGACGTACGCGATTTGGCGGGAAATTTACTGCCGGCAGAATAATTTTCTTCCTTAATCTGCCGGTACCGTCCGACTAACGCGTGTTACTATTCTGCCGGTACCGGCAGAATATACACGGCAGAATATACACTCCGTATATATATATTTATTTTAATACAGAAAATGAGTAAACAACTTAAACTGTGAGGAGGTGTATATGAATATGAACATGACCCCTTAGCTGAACAAGTTTTTTTAAAAATCAGGAGCTAGCTACATAGCTACATAGCTGGAAAAAAATGTAAATGTTCTAGGTAGCTGCTCTAGCTAGTTTTCAAAAAAGTCTTCTTGGAAGATAGCTGGCGTGTGGTAGCTAACAAAAAGACGTCGCTGTTCTTTCTATGTAGTTAGCTAATAAAAACGGTGCTCTGGCATTAGCACTGTTTAGTTAAGTGTAGCTACGTACCTCTACTTTGCCCTCAAACAGGCAAAGTTTACATGTCAGGATGTCAGCAGGATTTTGTTCAAAAGAAATGTTTGTGTCAAGCACAGTGTGCCGCCATATTTTTGGAATGCCTTGATAAGTCATTAAGGATGCAAAGGACTTTATACCAAACAAGAAAAAAAACGAGATAAAATTCTCTGTTTATTTTTTTATTTCACCCTCCCCAGCAGAGGTTTTTAATTAAGATCGTAGACCACCCTCAAATGCCCGTACCAAGAAACCGGGACCAATTGTCCACCTCCAATAATTTCATAGTACATTTCATAGTACATACACCATACATCGTTTTTACCTTAAGAGGAAATTTGGCGATAATTGGCGATTTTCGCGAAACCCAAATTTATGTTCTTGGCGCCAAAGTTTTCTTTTCCATGGCCAAATTAATTGCTCCTCAAATTTAATATTTTCTTTCGCCAAATTAAATACACGTCAAAATATTTATTTCAAAGTATTCTATCTTTACAGAATTCCAAAAGCGAAATAAAGGATTTATTCAATATTATTGTCCACACAGAAACTTTAGCAAAGGAAAGGAAGAGAACCGCGAAAATTTTTATTAAAGCTTTCGCGAGTTACAGTTTTTTAATGCAAATTTCATCCCAGAATCTTCGCAAATCAATAAATATTTTGTCAGTGCAAACATATCACAATTTGTACAAAAATACTAAATTATTGTTAAGCGCGCAAATTATTTTTGCTTGTTTAATCAAATGCTTTGATAGGGATTATCGATTAACGAGTTTTTCGCAGGAAAAAACACTATAGCCATTTTTATGGACATAAACTTTCACAAAAATAATTGATTAATTTGAAGTATTTGAACACAATTCCTAGACCAGTATAAGCCTAACTCATGGCAGTGAAGGTTGCCCGAGATTTCAGCCGTCTTAGCTCCGAGACAAGTGATCAACCCAAACCATCACGAAGGAGAGAGTTAAAACATTTAATTTAATTAAACAAACATCGTATTGACATACTTAAGCTAATTAATCAGTTGATTAGAATTTTTATGTCCATTGTTGCACCCTCAAAACAAGGTTCTGTTGCTACAGAGATTATATTAAAAACTAAGACTTATCACATTCTTGACCTGATATATCTCTGAGTTAAAAGGACGATCATTTTTGTGCTTATGTGATGAATACACCTTTACTAATATACCGCCGTGTTTTCCCAATTTTTTTAAAAAAATCGATGTGATATATCAGGGATATACGAAACCCTCCCTTTAAACTTGATAAATTGTGAAATTATTAGATTCACACGGCAAAGAAATAACCTGCTACAAGTTTTTTTATCTTGTACCCATTGTCAAAAGACCAACAAGCTGCATTCTCGTTCTAAACATCTAACTAAATAAATTATCTTTAGAACTCATTGAAGTCACTAAGTTTGGTTTGGTAGATTTGTAGGTGGTTACCAACAACTTCAGGCTAAAGTTATTGTTTTCAAAACTAAGAATCACCCAAGTTTTCTGTTATTTAGGAGATTTAGGGGGTTGCCACCCTGATGGCTGTTCCAACATATTCCAATACACTGCTTTAAAATTGAATCTCGGTTGGCTTTCACATTTGGACTAAATACAACGTATTTCTATAGTTACAACAATGAAAAGAGAAGAGAATATGGCGTACTGATTGTAGCAAGACATATTCTCGTTAACAAAGGATGTTTCTTGAAGAATAAATCTTGTTTAAATAAATCGAACACTCAGTGGTTACCATGACAATCCTTTATTCATCACAAATACAAAATGGCTACACAATAACATACCAGCTAATGTAATGTTGATAAAATATGAATTTAATTCCTATAGAATGTCTTATAAAAATTCCACAACTTTCTAGAATTACATCTCTATAGAACCTCAAATTCGAACACTTTTTTAATTGCGTACACTTCAAGACAAATGTGAGAAAATAGTTTTGATATATCTTTCTTTTTTTCACGAATACATTAGTAGTTTTATTGTTAACTTGTTCTTTTTACGTACTGGTTTTTAAGAGAAAGCTTTTACACGTTTTTGTTATAAGAACACCAAAATTCTAACTAGGCTGGACATTATTCTTGTTTCTCTATTATTCTAAACAATAGCGCTATTGTTTTTAACCTGAAACCCAGCCTGGTATTCTTATAAAGCATCTAATAATACGAAACTCTTACATGTTTTCATTTTATTGACGCTTGATATGTTCAGATTAACATTTCTTGATCAGCGATTTTTACTGGTTGAAATACACGCCCTACTTTAGTGCTCGTATAAAATTTACGTCTATAGAATAAGTATTTTCCCTAAGCAACTTCGTTCCCAGGAGCTCTTGCCTTTTTAACATGCGCTAGCGGCGTTAACATCAGGCAACAAATCCTAGGCACGAGAATGTCTTCTAAGCAAAAAATCATAAGTACAAAAAGTTAAGACAAGTAAGAATTTGGGTGACAATCAACTGAACGCTTGCAAGCCAGTTATTTGACGACCAAGTATCAACGCATGTATATCGTGTGTGCCTAAAACAACAACAACATTTTTTTGATCATAGAAGTTCGCGTGTTTACATAAAATTTGTAAATTATGATTGGTAGTCCAAATTTTACCCGGTTGTTTATCAGGTTTATTATAGAAGTGCATATAGTAAAACCTAAATTTATCATTTCTTGGATTACTCTCCTACTGCTACACGACGAGAAATAAATTTTTGCAAAAAAAACGAGAACCAGCATTTTTGTTACCTTCACATTCCTATATATTCCTTAAATTATGTCATTTCTTTTTATTTCATATTTTGTGCTTGTGCGTTTTTTTGCACTTCTGCGAAATAGAAATTGTAGGAAGAAGGGAAGAAAATCATTCTTTTACCAAGTATTCTATTTAATCATAAAATGGCTCACAAAAGTTTTGCTACCAGCTACGCGCGAAAGAAATTTTCAATTCTTTCTATGTTCTACAAAACACATTCTTTATACTTATTGCCGAATTTGTAAATGTCAACTATCTTATCGACCTTTATAACACCGGCCCAAATTTACCGACATTTCCACTTACGGTGGCCCTAATTACGCCAATTTCAAAAAAAGAAAAATAGTGACGCCATACCTTCATATGTATTGACAGATTCGAGATTCATACAGTGACGTATAACATGATATTCATCAGAAACTCCATTACCTGCATACGAGACGGTTATATCATAGTTAAGTAGGCATGTATTATCGAGGTAAAACCTTAGGCCGCTTGTGGTAGAGCAATTTTGAACTTTTTAAATACATAGTACAACTTGCTTAGTAGATCTGCTCTAAAAATATTTTTACTATGTTTTAGTGAAAAAAGGCGAATTCACCTCCTAGCATGTCGCGAGCAAGTCTGGCTGCATCCAAAGCTTTCCCACAAGAATTTCGTTTGATAATTGAAACCATTTCTGGAGCGAGACTATAAATTAAACAAAACAACAAAGTTATATACACTCACAAGAGAAGCTGCATGTACATACGCCCTATGCACCACTAATGTTCTTTATAACGCCCTCTATTATTACCACCCAATATTAAACAATACTTAACGCCCTGGTTATCAGTCAAATAGCGTAAATTTATTTCACCAAGAAAACTTACATTCCTTTTTCCTTTAACCTTCCCACTTGTAAGCAAGCTTGTAGCCCAATTGATATCTAAACGAAACAAATGATTCATTAAAAACTGTAACAGTAGCGCATGATATGACGCATTTCTCATAAGAACTGTCATGAACTTTTCCATGAGAACTGGATTCATTTGCTTTAAGAACTGTCTTAAAATTTTCCATGATATTATTAGAGTGAGATAGTCCATTAAGTATGAGATATGGCTACTACCTCTGTCAGCATGTCGGCCATTTTTTTTTGAATTAACTGATTTTGAGCAAGAGGTTTACCAAATTGTTTTCTAAACGAATGAAAACATTAAATGCATAAGTGAATAAAGGTATGAATGAATGAATAAATGAAGAATGAATGAATGAATGAATGTGCTAGTCATATATTCCATCATTCAGTCACTGTATAATTTTTACTAAATAAATGATTTACCTGTTTAGTGTATAATCGCGTGCTGTCTCTAAGCAAAACTCAGCAGCTCCAAGAGTTCCCCAAGCTATACCGTATCTTGCGTTCGTCAAACAACCAAAAGGTCCCTATAATTTTTTTAGTTTAGAAACAGATCTTCAAAATCAAATGACAGCTTAGTATTAATGACCTTGAATTTGGTGGCTGATTTAAATTTTTTTTTGTTGGTAAAATGAATCTTTGAAAAGGAAGAAATAAAAATAAAATACATGCAGAGAAACGTGGAAAGCTGTTTTTTTTAAAAGTTTTCCAAGACACAGAAAGAAAGCCAACTGCTTTAGGTGAAATTTTGACCAATTACCATAGCCTGTCCCCTTTCGCCACTATTTTTTCCTTATATAGAAACCAACCAAACAAACTATATACTTAGTAATCACAAGCTAAATGTGACGTACCTTTAGTCCAGCTACATTGGGTAGCAAGTTATCTTCTGGGACGGCAACATCATCCATATAAATAGAGCCTGTAACTGATGCACGTAAAGAGAACTTTCCTTCAATTTTTGGTGCAGTCAACCCCTTCATATCCTATCGATGAGAAGAAATTTTTTACTTGCATGTGAGAGAAGACATGTCATGGCTAATAGAAATATCCTTACACATAATTATTCAAAAATATTATTTTATGGGCCTATAAATGATGCGCGTTAAATTTAAAAAAATATGCATACTACGAAGATCATATCCGGGTAAACAATAGTGTTACACTGTGAAATACAAGGCTCAAGGTCAAAAGTACAGAGTGAACTTGCGCTTGTATTCTACAATGCATCATCCAAATCGATCGGTATCCATTATATTACCTGACTGCATCTCATCTAAACAGTCGTTTTTTAAGTAAGACTTGATATTACGAACTCCCGATATAATAAACATCTCGATTTTATAAACTCCCGATATAATAAACATTTCGATTTTACGAACTCCCGATATAATAAACATTTCGATTTTACGAACTCCCGATATAATAAACATCTCGATTTTACAAACTCCCGATATTATAAATATCTCGATTTTACGAACTGCGATATTATAAACATCTCGATTTTACGAACTCCCGATATTATAAACGTATCGATTTTACGAAATAAATTCCGCTCCTTTTCTTAAGAAAACCTAAAAAATCCTCAAAATTTTTCGTTTTACGATTTTTTTTTACTTTTTCTGATGTTCGTTATATCGACAGTTCATTTTTAATACATGCTTGTTTGTACATAATACCTTTTCCAGAATAAAACCTCTGATGTGGTTATCTTCGCAGATCGCCCAAATAATAAACACATCTGCGATTGGTGAGTTGGTGATCCTGCAGATAAAATATTCTGTGGTAAATATTTCAATTCTTTGGTAAATGTTTTCTTCTGTGGTAAATACTTTACTAACTATAGCGTTTTACGAAATGCTAAAAACGCGAAAGTCTAAAGATTACGCAAAACTAATACAATTTTACCCGCGAAAAAATTATTCTACATTAAATTGAAATTGATAGAGCATTTCTGCTAAATTCACTGTGTCTTTTTATAAAAGTGGATGCGTCACCTTAAGCATCTTAAAAAAACAAGAGAACTTCGTGGTTACACCTACCACTGTTTGCTTCCATTTAAAACAAAACACTTTCTATTGGAATCGTACACAGCACGTGTAGCCATGCCAGCCGGATCACTTCCAAAGTTCGGTTCAGTGAGTCCAAAACAACCAACAATTTCACCAGAAGCTAATAGCAAAATAAAAGTAGATGTCAAGTCATTACACTCACCACAACAATCTCTCACACAAAATACGAGAGAGAACACAGGCTAATAATATTCAATTAGTCCGAAATTTCATAGTTTCTGATCCTTTTCCAGTAGAAGGAGTAAAGCAACTACAACTCCGGCTATAAAGGAAATAGTGAAAAGGAGAATTTTAGGTGATGTTGTTTGGCCATGTCGCTAATAAACAGCCATTTTCACCAATTTTTATATCCAGATTAATTTTAGACGCAATACCTAAAATATTACAGAGAAGAAGTCGGAAGGAATTATAATATACTTGAATACACAAATTAAAAGCTATATAGCCCTCAGTAAGTAAACATTTCTTCATGGTTGAAAAAAACAAGTCACGAATTTTACTTTAAATTTTCTGATTTTTTATCCTGTTCTATCCATTTTCTCAATTTTAATGGGTTGGGCAGAAGATAGTTTAATTTCAAAGCTAACAAATCTTAAGTATTAGTGCTTTAGGTGGAAATAGATTACAAAGAAAACAGGCTAAATTAGAAAGAAAACATGTTTTACCTAACCGGGGTAGATATTTTTCACGTTGCTCTTCAGTACCATAAGCATATATTGGATACATAACTAAAGATGACTGCACGCTCATCGCCGAACGATATCCACTGTCGACTCTGAAAAAAAAATTACACCACTGTTGACTCTGAAAAAAAAAATTACAGCACTGTCGACTCTGAAAAAGAAATTACAGCATCTGAGAAGAAAATTTTGATTGTGAAATGCAAAAAAAAATTACATTTCTATAAACAGCACGCACAACTTCTTTCCATCCAAACCAACAGCGACTGCGTATAAACACTTGTTACAACTACTCTACATCCAAGCCAACTGCGATACTGGATTATGATAGAATATGGAAAATACATATCAGATTCACTCACCTTTCAATTTCTCTCGACATCAGACCATACGTGACTTGTGACACACCGGCACACCCATAACCTTTAATTAAGCAACATTTTTTTGTATAAGATTCATAAGATGGTGCTCAGAATGTAATGGTGAAAATAGATTAAATGCTGAAGCTTCACTTGTGGCTTATTGGAGCACTTTAAAAAAAAATAGATACCGTTTAATGTTGCACCAAGAAGCCCCATTTCTCCCATCTCGTTTAAAATCTTTCGATCGAATACTAAAACATAAATAAAAAAAAATTTCAGACGTTCGGACTAAACATTACGAATGATTGAAACAATTGATTCTTACAGCAAATACCACTCAAAGTTCTTACTTTTTTTAATTTGTGATAGATTTACTTTGAAACTTTTATTTGTACTGGGGGTAGTACACTGAGTTTATATAATCTGGTATGCCAAATAACAGAAGGCAACTTAGCCTGGAAATTCGAATAATTCATAAATCCTATGTACATTAGGACTTAAAACTGGCCATAGGAATTTTTCCAGTTTAAGTGGTAGCTACCTGGCCTTTAATTTCTAGACTGTAGAAACTAAATACACGTTTTCTTACAAGAAACTTACTTTTTAAAGTGGTTATGGTTGGGATTTAGTTGGGATGTTGTTTTGTTTACTTTATTTTATAACTCATCTTACACCTTGAAAACACAAATTTTATTTGTTTCACTTTTCTTTAATATTTCGCGATTTAACGAGTTGTTTCGAGTTGTTAAAAATCATCTATCTTATGCTAAACATCGAGTTTCTTATAAAAAAACACGCGGACACAGAAAGGTAGCTAATCAAATACAAGATTTTTATATTTAAGAATAAATTATATAAAAAGTTAGAGTTTCATGGTGTAATTTAGGAACACTATAGGTTTCACATGTGATTACTCAAGATTTTTTCGAAATTTACTGTTCTTGTAAAATATGTATCTTTAGTTCATGATGAAATGTTGTGATAATCAAAACATGTCTACTCTTGTTCATTATTGCGGTCAGAAAAGATGTTTGCACAGAGAAATTGCATTTAAACTTTTTATTATTTTCCTCATGTTGTTATGTGGAAGTCAAATATTTTTTCAAGCATCACATAACACAGCGTAAAAGTGTAAAGATAAAACAGCTCTTATATATTTGCTCATGACATTTTAAATATTTTAGTGGCTAGTAAATCTTTAATCATTAAGTTAACAGAATTTTGTTCTTTGCCACTGTACCAACAGCCCTGTTGCTTAGAAATAAGTTCTCACAGAACGAGTGCATGTTTTCTTAGAATGACATAGATATAGATGT
>JASGCC010004061.1:0-21354 GCA_030067915.1 Hydractinia echinata | reverse complement strand
ATTTCAAAAATCGTCAAGAAATGAGTTTTCTCTCCGCGTACTTTCTCCGTATCCATTCGAAATATACAGACCGGGTTACGTGATTTACGGAATAACGCACTTTTCTATTTCCTGCTTATTAGCTGCTCTCATCGCCGTCGTATCAAAAACTGAGACGATTTTTAAAATACAAGTGCGGGTTTTAAACTGAAAGAGCTTGAGACTTGTAATTTTAAAAAATGGTATGATTTTTGATCCGACGCCGTATAAAATCAGTTTAATTGCCAGAATGCGAAAATGCGCGTTTACTGTAAATTCCCGGCCCGACCTTTATAATCAAAATGTATACAAAGAAGTAAGTGGGAGTAAACTTATTTACCACACGATTTTTGAAATGCAGTTTTCACTACTGAAAGAGCTTGAGACTTGTAGTTTTTAAATAATGGTATGATTTTTGATCCAACGGCGAGTGAGAGCAGTTAAGTCGCAGGAAATAGAAAAGTGCGGTATTCCGTAAATCACGTACCTGGTTGGTAATTCGAATGGATACGGAGAAAGTACGCGGAGAGAAAACTCATTTCTCGAACGCTTTTGAAATGCGGTTTTTACAACTGAAAGAGCTTGAGACGTGTAATTTTAAAAAATGGTATGATTTTTGATCCGATGCCGTATAAAATCAGTTTAATTGCCAGAATACGAAATTGTGCGCGTTTACTGTAAATTGCCAGCCGACCTTTATAATCAAATATATACAAAGAAAGTAAGTGGGAGTAAAACTTATTTACCACACGATTTTTGAAATGCAGTTTTCACTACTGAAGGAGCTTGAGACTTGTAGTTTTAAAAAATGGTATGATTTTCGATCCAACGGCGAGTGAAAGCAGTTTATTAGCGTGAAACAGAAAATGCACGGTTTTCCGTAAATCCCGTCGTAGGTAATTCGAATGTGTACAGAGAAAGTGCCCGGAGAGTAAAATAATTTCTTGAAGGATTTTTGAAATGTGGATTTCACAACTGAAAGAGCTTGAGACTTTTAGTTTTAAAACATGGTATGATTTTTGATCCGAGGCCGTATAAAATCAGTTTAATTGCCAGAATGCGAAAATGCGGGGTTTACTGTAAATTCACGGCCCGACATTTATAATCAAATGTATACAAAAAAATTAACGGGAGTAAACTCATTTTCCCGCACGATTTTGAAATGCAGTTTTCACCACTCAAAGAGCATGAGACTTGTAGTTTTTAAAAATCGTATCAGTTTTTGATTCGACGGCGAATGAGAGCAGTTTAAATCGCAGGGAATAGAAAAGTGCGGTATTCCGTAAATCATGTACCCGGTTGGTATATTAGAATGGATACGGAGAAAGTACGCAAGAGAAAACTCATTTCTCGAACTATTTTTGAAATGCAGTTTTTTACCACTGAAAGAGCCTGAGACCTGTAGTTTTAAAAAATGGTATCATTTTCGATCAGACGCCGGTTGGAAGCAGTTTAATCGGTGGAGCCCAAAATGCATGCTTTCCCCTAAATCCCGTGCCTGGTAAGATATATTCGAATGTGTACAGAGAAAGTGCCCGGAGAGTAAACTAACTTCTTGAAGGATTTTTGAAATCTGGTTCTCACAACTAAAAGAGCTTGAGACTTTTAATTTTAAAAAATGGTATGATTTTTGATCCGACGCCGTATAAAATCAGTTTAATTGCCAGAATGCGAAAATGCGCGGTTTACTGTAAATTCCCGGCCCGACATTTATAATCAAATGTATACAAAGAAACTAACGGGCAGTAAACTCATTTCCCGCACGATTTTTGAAATGCAGTTTTCACCACTCAAAGAGCATGAGACTTGTAGTTTTAAAAATCGTCTCAGTTTTTGATACGACGGCGAGTGAGAGCAGCTAAATCGCAGGAAATCGAAAAGTGCGGTATTCCGTAAATCACGTACCCGGTCGGTATATTCGAATGGATACGGAGAAAGTACGCGGAGAAAATTCTCATTTCTTGAACGATTTTTGAAATGCTGTTTTTACAACTGAAAGAGCATGAGACTTGTAATTTCAAATAATGGTATGATTTTTGATCCGACGCCGTATAAAATCAGTTTAATTGCCAGAATGCGAAAATGCGCGGTTTACTGTAAATTCCCGGCCCGACATTTATAATCAAATGTATACAAAGAAATTAACGGGGAGTAAACTCATTTCCCGCACGATTTTTGAAATGCAGTTTTCACCACTCAAAGAGCATGAGACTTGTAGTTTTAAAAAATCGTCTCAGTTTTTGATACGACGGCGAGTGAGAGCAGCTAAATCGCAGGAAATAGAAAAGTGCGGTATTCCGTAAATCACGTACCCGGTCGGTATATTCGAATGGATACGGAGAAAGTACGCGGAGAGAAAACTCATTTCTTGAACGATTTTTGAAATGCGGTTTTTACAACTGAAAGAGCTTGAGACTTGTAATTTTAAAAAATGGTATGATTTTTGATCCGACGCCGTATAAAATCAGTTTAATTGCCAGAATGCGAAAATGCGCGGTTTACTGTAAATTCCCGGCCCGACCTTTATAATCAAATGTATACAAAGAAAGTAAGTGGGAGTAAACTTATTTACCACACGATTTTTTGAAATGCAGTTTTCACTACTGAAAGAGCTTGAGACTTGTAGTTTTAAATAATGGTATGATTTTTGATCCAACGGCGAGTGAGAGCAGTTAAGTCGCAGGAAATAGAAAAGTGCGGTATTCCGTAAATCACGTACCTGGTTGGTATATTCGAATGGATACGGAGAAAGTACGCGGAGAGAAAACTCATTTCTCGAACGATTTTTGAAATACGGTTTTTACAACTGAAAGAGCTTGAGACTTGTAGTTTTAAAAAATGGTATGATTTTCGATCCGACGGCGAGTGAAAGCAGTTTATTAGCGTGAAACAGAAAATGCACGGTTTTCCGTAAATCCCGTGGTAGGTATATTCGAATGTGTACAGAGAAAGTGCCCGGAGAGTAAAATAATTTCTTGAAGGATTTTTGAAATGTGGATTTCACAACTGAAAGAGCTTGAGACTTTTAGTTTTAAAACATGGTATGATTTTTGATCTGAGGCCGTATAAAATCAGTTTAATTGCCAGAATGCGAAAATGCGCGGTTTACTGTAAATTCACGGCCCGACATTTATAATCAAATGTATACAAAGGGAATTAACGGGGAGTAAACTCATTTCCCGCACGATTTTTGAAATGCAGTTTTCACCACTCAAAGAGCATGAGACTTGTAGTTTTTAAAAATCGTATCAGGTTTTGATACGACGGCGAATGAGAGCAGTTAAGTCGCAGGGAATAGAAAAGTGCGGTATTCCGTAAATCACGTACCCGGTTGGTATATTAGAATGGATACGGAGAAAGTACGCAGAGAGAAAACTCATTTCTCGAAGGATTTTTGAAATGCGGTTTTTACAACTGAAAGGGCTTGAGACTTGTAATGTTAAAAAATGATATGATTTTTGATACGAGTGAGAGCAGTTCAATCGCAGGAAATAGAAAATGTGCGGTATCCCGTAAATCCCGTACCCCGTCGGTATGTTCGAATGTATACAAAGAAAGTACACGGAAAGAAAACTCATTTCTTGAACGATTTTGGAAATGCGGTTTTCACCACTCAAAGAGCATGAGACTTGTAGTTTTTAAAATTCGTATGAGTTTTTGATACGACGGCGAGTGACAGCATTGAGACTTGTAATTTTAAAAAATGGTATGATTTTTGATCCGACGCCGTATAAAATCAGTTTAATTGCCAGAATACGAAAATGTGCGGTTTACTGTAAATTCCCGGCCCGACCTTTATAATCAAATGTATACAAAGAATGTAAGTGGGAGTAAACTCATTTACCACACGATTTTTGAAATGCAGGTTTCACTACTGAAAGAGCTTGAGACTTGTAGTTTTAAAAAATGGTATGATTTTTGATCCAACGGCGAGTGAAAGCAGTTTATTAGCGTGAAACAGAAAATGCGCAGTTTTCCGTAAATCCCGTGCCTGGTAGGTATATTCAAATGTGTAGAGAGAAAGTGCCCGGAGAGTAACCTCATTTCTTGAAGGATTTTTGAAATGCGGTTTTCACCACTGAAAGAGCCTGGACTTGTACCTTTAAAAAATGGCATCATTTTTTAACAGACGCCGAATAAAAGCAGTGTAATTGCCAGAAACCAAAACTGTGCGGTTTCCCGTAAATCCCGTACCATAATCCAATGTATACCGAGAAAGTAACCGGAAAGAAAACTCAATTCTGGAATCATGTTTGAAATGAAGTTTTCACCACTAAAAGAGCATGAGACCTGTAGTTTTAAAAATGGTATCATTTTCGATCAGACGCCGAATGGAAGCAGTTTAATCGGCGCAGCCCAAAATGCGTGGTTTCCCCTAAATCCTGTGCCTGGTAGGTATATTCGAATGTGTAGAGAGAAAGTGCCCGGAGAGTAAACTAATTTCTTGAAGGATTTTTGAAATGTGGTTTTCACAACTGAAAGACCTGGAGACTCTTAGTTTTAAAAAATGGTATGATTTTTTATCCGAGGCCGTATAAAATCAGTTTAATTGCCAGAATGCGAAAATGCGCGGTTTACTGTAAATTCCCGGCCCGACCTTTATAATCAAATGTATACAAAGAAAGTAAGTGGGAGTAAAATTATTTACCACACGATTTTTGAAATGCAGTTTTCACTACTAAAAGAGCATGAGACCTGTAGTTTTAAAAATGGTATCATTTTCGATCAGACGCCGAATAGAAGCAGTTTAATCGGCGCAGCCCAAAATGCGTGGTTTCCCTAAATCCCGTGCCTGGTAGGTATATTCGAATGTGTAGAGAGAAAGTGCCCGGAGAGTAAACTAATTTTTTGAAGGATTTTTGAAATGCGGTTTTTACAACTGAAAGAGCTTGAGACTTGTAATTTTAAAAAATGGTATGATTTTTGATCCGACGCCGTATAAAATCAGTTTAATTGCCAGAATACGAAAATGTGCGGTTTACTGTAAATTCCCGGCCCGACCTTTATAATCAAATGTATACAAAGAAAGTAAGTGGGAGTAAACTCATTTACCACACGATTTTTGAAATGCAGTTTTCACTACTGAAAGAGCTTGAGACTTGTAGTTTTAAAAAATGGTATGATTTTTGATCCAACGGCGAGTGAAAGCAGTTTATTAGCGTGAAACAGAAAATGCGCAGTTTTCCGTAAATCCCGTGCCTGGTAGGTATATTCAAATGTGTAGAGAGAAAGTGCCCGGAGAGTGACCTCATTTCTTGAAGGATTTTTGAAATGCGGTTTTCACCACTGAAAGAGCCTGGGACTTGTACCTTTAAAAAATGGCATCATTTTTTAACAGACGCCGAATAAAAGCAGTGTAATTGCCAGAAACCAAAACTGTGCGGTTTCCCGTAAATCCCGTACCATAATCCAATGTATACCGAAAAAGTAACCGGAAAGAAAACTCAATTCTGGAATCATGTTTGAAATGAAGTTTTCACCACTAAAAGAGCATGAGACCTGTAGTTTTAAAAATGGTATCATTTTCGATCAGACGCCGAATAGAAGCAGTTTAATCGGCGCAGCCCAAAATGCGTGGTTTCCCCTAAATCCTGTGCCTGGTAGGTATATTCGAATGTGTAGAGAGAAAGTGCCCGGAGAGTAAACTAATTTCTTGAAGGATTTTTGAAATGTGGTTTTCACAACTGAAAGACCTGGAGACTCTTAGTTTTAAAAAATGGTATGATTTTTGATCCGAGGCCGTATAAAATCAGTTTAATTGCCAGAATGCGAAAATGCGCGGTTTACTGTAAATTCCCGGCCCGACCTTTATAATCAAATGTATACAAAGAAAGTAAGTGGGAGTAAACTTATTTACCACACGATTTTTGAAATGCAGTTTTCACTACTGAAGGAGCTTGAGACTTGTAGTTTTAAAAAATGGTATGATTTTCGATCCAACGGCGAGTGAAAGCAGTTTATTAGCGTGAAACAGAAAATGCACGGTTTTCCGTAAATCCCGTGGTAGGTATATTCGAATGTGTACAGAGAAAGTGCCCGGAGAGTAAAATAATTTCTTGAAGGATTTTTGAAATGTGGATTTCACAACTGAAAGAGCTTGAGACTTTTAGTTTTAAAACATGGTATGATTTTTGATCCGAGGCCGTATAAAATCAGTTTAATTGCCAGAATGCGAAAATGCGCGGTTTACTGTAAATTCCCGGCCCGACCTTTATAATAAAATGTATACAAAGAAAGTAAGTGGGAGTAAACTTATTTACCACACGATTTTTGAAATGCAGTTTTCACTACTAAAAGAGCTTGAGACTTGTAGTTTTAAATAATGGTATGATTTTTGATCCAACGGCGAGTGAGAGCAGTTAAGTCGCAGGAAATAGAAAAGTGCGGTATTCCGTAAATCACGTACCTGGTTGGTATATTCGAATGGAGACGGAGAAAGTACGCGGAGAGAAAACTCATTTCTCGAACGATTTGTGAAATGCGGTTTTTACAACTGAAAGAGCTTGAGACGTGTAATTTTAAAAAATGGTATGATTTTTGATCCGATGCCGTATAAAATCAGTTTAATTGCCAGAATACGAAATTGCGCGGTTTACTGTAAATTGCCGGCCCGACCTTTATAATCAAATATATACAAAGAAAGTAAGTGGGAGTGAACTTATTTACCACACGATTTTTGAAATGCAGTTTTCACTACTGAAGGAGCTTGAGACTTGTAGTTTTAAAAAATGGTATGATTTTCGATCCAACGGCGAGTGAAAGCAGTTTATTAGCGTGAAACAGAAAATGCACGGTTTTCCGTAAATCCCGTGGTAGGTATATTCGAATGTGTACAGAGAAAGTGCCCGGAGAGTAAAATAATTTCTTGAAGGATTTTTGAAATGTGGATTTCACAACTGAAAGAGCTTGAGACTTTTAGTTTTAAAACATGGTATGATTTTTGATCCGAGGCCGTATAAAATCAGTTTAATTGCCAGAATGCGAAAATGCGCGGTTTACTGTAAATTCCCGGCCCGACCTTTATAATCAAATGTATACAAAGAAAGTAAGTGGGAGTAAACTTATTTACCACACGATTTTTGAAATGCAGTTTTCACTACTGAAAGAGCTTGAGACTTGTAGTTTTAAATAATGGTATGATTTTTGATCCAACGGCGAGTGAGAGCAGTTAAGTCGCAGGAAATAGAAAAGTGCGGTATTCCGTAAATCACGTACCTGGTTGGTATATTCGATTGGATACGGAGAAAGTACGCGGAGAGAAAACTCATTTCTCGAACGATTTTTGAAATGCGGTTTTTACAACTGAAAGAGCTTGAGACGTGTAATTTTAAAAAATGGTATGATTTTTGATCCGATGCCGTATAAAATCAGTTTAATTGCCAGAATACGAAATTGCGCGGTTTACTGTAAATTGCCGGCCCGACCTTTATAATCAAATATATACAAAGAAAGTAAGTGGGAGTGAACTTATTTACCACACGATTTTTGAAATGCAGTTTTCACTACTGAAGGAGCTTGAGACTTGTAGTTTTAAAAAATGGTATGATTTTCGATCCAACGGCGAGTGAAAGCAGTTTATTAGCGTGAAACAGAAAATGCACGGTTTTCCGTAAATCCCGTGGTAGGTATATTCGAATGTGTACAGAGAAAGTGCCCGGAGAGTAAAATAATTTCTTGAAGGATTTTTGAAATGTGGATTTCACAACTGAAAGAGCTTGAGACTTTTAGTTTTAAAACATGGTATGATTTTTGATCCGAGGCCGTATAAAATCAGTTTAATTGCCAGAATGCGAAAATGCGCGGTTTACTGTAAATTCCCGGCCCGACCTTTATAATCAAATGTATACAAAGAAAGTAAGTGGGAGTAAACTTATTTACCACACGATTTTTGAAATGCAGTTTTCACTACTGAAAGAGCTTGAGACTTGTAGTTTTAAATAATGGTATGATTTTTGATCCAACGGCGAGTGAGAGCAGTTAAGTCGCAGGAAATAGAAAAGTGCGGTATTCCGTAAATCACGTACCTGGTTGGTATATTCGATGGATACGGAGAAAGTACGCGGAGAGAAAACTCATTTCTCGAACGATTTTTGAAATGCGGTTTTTACAACTGAAAGAGCTTGAGACGTGTAATTTTAAAAAATGGTATGATTTTTGATCCGATGCCGTATAAAATCAGTTTAATTGCCAGAATACGAAATTGCGCGGTTTACTGTAAATTGCCGGCCCGACCTTTATAATCAAATATATACAAAGAAAGTAAGTGGGAGTAAACTTATTTACCACACGATTTTTGAAATGCAGTTTTCACTACTGAAGGAGCTTGAGACTTGTAGTTTTAAAAAATGGTATGATTTTCGATCCAACGGCGAGTGAAAGCAGTTTATTAGCGTGAAACAGAAAATGCACGGTTTTCCGTAAATCCCGTGGTAGGTATATTCGAATGTGTACAGAGAAAGTGCCCGGAGAGTAAAATAATTTCTTGAAGGATTTTTGAAATGTGGATTTCACAACTGAAAGAGCTTGAGACTTTTAGTTTTAAAACATGGTATGATTTTTGATCCGAGGCCGTATAAAATCAGTTTAATTGCCAGAATGCGAAAATGCGCGGTTTACTGTAAATTCCCGGCCCGACCTTTATAATCAAATGTATACAAAGAAAGTAAGTGGGAGTAAACTTATTTACCACACGATTTTTGAAATGCAGTTTTCACTACTAAAGAGCTTGAGACTTGTAGTTTTAAATAATGGTATGATTTTTGATCCAACGGCGAGTGAGAGCAGTTAAGTCGCAGGAAATAGAAAAGTGCGGTATTCCGTAAATCACGTACCTGGTTGGTATATTCGAATGGAGACGGAGAAAGTACGCGGAGAGAAAACTCATTTCTCGAACGATTTTGAAATGCGGTTTTTACAACTGAAAGAGCTTGAGACGTGTAATTTTAAAAAATGGTATGATTTTTGATCCGATGCCGTATAAAATCAGTTTAATTGCCAGAATACGAAATTGCGCGGTTTACTGTAAATTGCCGGCCCGACCTTTATAATCAAATATATACAAAGAAAGTAAGTGGGAGTGAACTTATTTACCACACGATTTTTGAAATGCAGTTTTCACTACTGAAGGAGCTTGAGACTTGTAGTTTTAAAAAATGGTATGATTTTCGATCCAACGGCGAGTGAAAGCAGTTTATTAGCGTGAAACAGAAAATGCACGGTTTTCCGTAAATCCCGTGGTAGGTATATTCGAATGTGTACAGAGAAAGTGCCCGGAGAGTAAAATAATTTCTTGAAGGATTTTTGAAATGTGGATTTCACAACTGAAAGTGCTTGAGACTTTTAGTTTTAAAACATGGTATGATTTTTGATCCGAGGCCGTATAAAATCAGTTTAATTGCCAGAATGCGAAAATGCGCGGTTTACTGTAAATTCCCGGCCCGACCTTTATAATCAAATGTATACAAAGAAAGTAAGTGGGAGTAAACTTATTTACCACACGATTTTTGAAATGCAGTTTTCACTACTGAAAGAGCTTGAGACTTGTAGTTTTAAATAATGGTATGATTTTTGATCCAACGGCGAGTGAGAGCAGTTAAGTCGCAGGAAATAGAAAAGTGCGGTATTCCGTAAATCACGTACCTGGTTGGTATATTCGATTGGATACGGAGAAAGTACGCGGAGAGAAAACTCATTTCTCGAACGATTTTTGAAATGCGGTTTTTACAACTGAAAGAGCTTGAGACGTGTAATTTTAAAAAATGGTATGATTTTTGATCCGATGCCGTATAAAATCAGTTTAATTGCCAGAATACGAAATTGCGCGGTTTACTGTAAATTGCCGGCCCGACCTTTATAATCAAATATATACAAAGAAAGTAAGTGGGAGTGAACTTATTTACCACACGATTTTTGAAATGCAGTTTTCACTACTGAAGGAGCTTGAGACTTGTAGTTTTAAAAAATGGTATGATTTTCGATCCAACGGCGAGTGAAAGCAGTTTATTAGCGTGAAACAGAAAATGCACGGTTTTCCGTAAATCCCGTGGTAGGTATATTCGAATGTGTACAGAGAAAGTGCCCGGAGAGTAAAATAATTTCTTGAAGGATTTTTGAAATGTGGATTTCACAACTGAAAGTGCTTGAGACTTTTAGTTTTAAAACATGGTATGATTTTTGATCCGAGGCCGTATAAAATCAGTTTAATTGCCAGAATGCGAAAATGCGCGGTTTACTGTAAATTCCCGGCCCGACCTTTATAATCAAATGTATACAAAGAAAGTAAGTGGGAGTAAACTTATTTACCACACGATTTTTGAAATGCAGTTTTCACTACTGAAAGAGCTTGAGACTTGTAGTTTTAAATAATGGTATGATTTTTGATCCAACGGCGAGTGAGAGCAGTTAAGTCGCAGGAAATAGAAAAGTGCGGTATTCCGTAAATCACGTACCTGGTTGGTATATTCGATTGGATACGGAGAAAGTACGCGGAGAGAAAACTCATTTCTCGAACGATTTTTGAAATGCGGTTTTTACAACTGAAAGAGCTTGAGACGTGTAGTTTTAAAAAATGGTATGATTTTTGATCCGATGCCGTATAAAATCAGTTTAATTGCCAGAATACGAAATTGCGCGGTTTACTGTAAATTGCCGGCCCGACCTTTATAATCAAATATATACAAAGAAAGTAAGTGGGAGTAAACTTATTTACCACACGATTTTTGAAATGCAGTTTTCACTACTGAAGGAGCTTGAGACTTGTAGTTTTAAAAAATGGTATGATTTTCGATCCAACGGCGAGTGAAAGCAGTTTATTAGCGTGAAACAGAAAATGCACGGTTTTCCGTAAATCCCGTGGTAGGTATATTCGAATGTGTACAGAGAAAGTGCCCGGAGAGTAAAATAATTTCTCGAACGACTTTTGAAATGTGGTTTTTACAACTGAAAGAGCTTGAGACTTGTAATGTTAAAAAATGGTATGATTTTTGATACGAGTGAGAGCAGTTCAATCGCAGGAAATAGAAAATGTGCGGTATCCCGTAAATCCAGTACCCCGTCGGTATGTTCGAATGTATACAAAGAAAGTACACGGAAATAAAACTCATTTCTTGAACGATTTTGGAAATGTGGTTTTCACCACTCAAAGAGCATGAGACTCGTAGTTTTTAAAAATGGTATGATTTTTGATCCGACGCCGTATAAAATCAGTTTAATTGCCAGAATGCGAAAATGCGCGGTTTACTGTAAGTTCCCGGACCGACATTTATAATCAAATGTATGCAATGAAATTAACGGGGAGTAAACTCATTTCCCGCACGATTATTGAAATGCAGTTTTCACCACTCAAAGAGCCTGAGACCTGTAGTTTTAAAAAATGGTATCATTTTCGATCAGACGCCGAGTGGAAGCAGTTTAATCGGCGCAGCCCAAAATGCATGGTTTCCCCTAAATCCCGTGCCTTGTAGGTATATTCGAATGTGTACAGAAAAAGTGCCTGGAGAGTAAACTAATTTCTTGAAGGACTTTTGAAATGTGGTTTTGACAACTGAAAGAGCTGGAGACTTTTAGTTTTAAAAAATGGTATGATTTTTGATCCGAGGCCGTATAAAATCAGTTTAATTGCCAGAATGCGAAAATGCGCGGTTTACTGTAAATTCCCGGCCCGACATTTATAATCAAATCAAATGTATACAAAGAAATTAACGGGGAGTAAACTCATTTCCCGCACGATTTTTGAAATGCAGTTTTCACCACTCAAAGACCACACGATTTTTGAAATGCAGTTTTCACTACTGAAAGAGCTTGAGACTTGTAGTTTTAAAAAATGGTATGATTTTTGATCCTACGGCGAGTGAAAGCAGTTTATTAGTGTGAAACGGAAAATGCGCAGTTTTCCGTAAATCCCGTGCCTGGTAGGTATATTCAAATGTGTAGAGAGAAAGTGCCTGGAGACTAACATCATTTCTTGAAGGATTTTTGAAATGCGGTTTTCACCCCTGAAAGAGCCTGGGACTGGTACCTTTAAAAAATGGCATCATTTTTCAACAGACGCCGAATAAAAGCAGTGTAATTGCCAGAAACCAAAACTGTACGGTTTCCCGTAAATCCCGTACCATAATCCAATGTATACAGAGAAAGTAACCGGAAAGAAACTCATTTCTGGAACCATTTTTGAAATGAAGTTTTCACCACTGAAAGAGCATGAGACTTGTATTTTAAAAATAGTATCATTTTCGATCAGACGCCGAATGGAAGCAGTTTAATCGACGCAGCCCAAAATGCGTGGTTTCCCCTAAATCCCGTTCCTGGTAGGTATATTCGAATGTGTACAGAAAAAGTGCCCGGAGAGTAAACTAATTTCTTGAAGGACTTTTGAAATGTGGTTTTCACAACTGAAAGAGCTGGAGACTTTTAGTTTTAAAAAATGGTATGACTTTTGATCCGAGGCCGTATAAAATCAGTTTAATTGCCAGAATACGAAAATGCGCGGTTTACTGTAAATTCCCGGCCCGACCTTTATAATCAAATGCATACAAAGAAAGTAAGTGGGAGTAAACTCATTTACAACACGATTTTTGAAATGCATTTTTCACTACTGAAAGAGCTTGAGACTTGTAGTTTTAAAAAATGGTATGATTTTTGATCCTACGGCGAGTGAAAACAGTTTATTAGCGTGAAACGGAAAATGCGCAGTTTTCCGTAAATCCCGTGCCTGGTAGGTATATTCAAATGTGTAGAGAGAAAGTGCCCGGAGACTAACATCATTTCTTGAAGGATTTTTGAAATGCGGTTTTCACCACTGAAAGAGCCTGGGACTTGTACCTTTAAAAAATGGTATCATTTTTTTACAGACGCCGAATAAAAGCAGTGTAATTGCCAGAAACCAAAACTGTACGGTTTCGCGTAACTCCCGTACCATAATCCAATGTATACAGAGAAAGTAACCGGAAAGAAACTCATTTCTGGAACCATTTTTGAAATGAAGTTTTCACCACTGAAAGAGCATGAGACTTGTATTTTAAAAATGGTATCATTTTCGATCAGACACCGAATGGAAGCAGTTTAATCGACGCAGCCCAAAATGCGTGGTTTCCCCTAAATCCCGTGCCTGGTAGGTATATTCGAATGTGTACAGAGAAAGTGCCCGGAGAGTAAACGAATTTCTTGAAGGATTTTTGAAATGTGGTTTTCACAACTGAAAGAGCTGGAGACTCTTAGTTTTAAAAAATGGTATGATTTTTGATCCGAGGCCGATAAAATCAGTTTAATTGCTAGAATGCAAAAATGCGCGGTTTACTGTAAATTCCCGGCCCGACATTTATAATCAAATGTATACAATGAAATTAAGGGGGAGTAAACTCATTTCCCGCACGATTTTTGAAATGCAGTTTTCACCACTCAAAGAACATGAGACTTGTAGTTTTTAAAAATCGTATCAGTTTTTGATACGACGGCGAGTGAGAGCAGTTAAATCGCAGGAAATAGAAAAGTGCGGTATTCCGTAAATCACGTACCCGGTCGGTATATTCGAATGGATACGGAGAAAGTACGCGGAGAGAACACTCATTTCTCGAACGATTTTAAACAGACGCCGAATAAAAGCAGTGTAATTGCCAGAAACCAAAACTGTACGGTTTCCCGTAAATCCCGTACCATAATCCAATGTATACAGAGAAAGTAACCGGAAAGAAACTCATTTCTGGAACCATTTTTGAAATGAAGTTTTCACCACTGAAAGAGCATGAGACTTGTATTTTAAAAATGGTATCATTTTCGATCAGACACCGAATGGAAGCAGTTTAATCGACGCAGCCCAAAATGCGTGGTTTCCCCTAAATCCCGTGCCTGGTAGGTATATTCGAATGTGTACAGAGAAAGTGCCCGGAGAGTAAACGAATTTCTTGAAGGATATTTGAAATGTGGTTTTCACAACTGAAAGAGCTGGAGACTCTTAGTTTTAAAAAATGGTATGATTTTTGATCCGAGGCCGATAAAATCAGTTTAATTGCTAGAATGCAAAAATGCGCGGTTTACTGTAAATTCCCGGCCCGACATTTATAATCAAATGTATACAATGAAATTAACGGGGAGTAAACTCATTTCCCGCACGATTTTTGAAATGCAGTTTTCACCACTCAAAGAACATGAGACTTGTAGTTTTTAAAAATCGTATCAGTTTTTGATACGACGGCGAGTGAGAGCAGTTAAATCGCAGGAAATAGAAAAGTGCGGTATTCCGTAAATCACGTACCCGGTCGGTATATTCGAATGGATACGGAGAAAGTACGCGGAGAGAACACTCATTTCTTGAACGATTTTAAACAGACGCCGAATAAAAGCAGTGTAATTGCCAGAAACCAAAACTGTACGGTTTCCCGTAAATCCCGTACCATAATCCAATGTATACAGAGAAAGTAACCGGAAAGAAATCTCATTTCTGGAACCATTTTTGAAATGAAGCTTTCACCACTGAAAGAGCATGAGACTTGTATTTTAAAAATGGTATCATTTTCGATCAGACGCCGAATGGAAGCAGTTTAATCGGCGCAGCCCAAAATGCGTGGTTTCCCCTAAATCCCGTGCCTGGTAGGTATATTCGAATGTGTACAGAAAAAGTGCCCGGAGAGTAAACTAATTTCTTGAAGGACTTTTGAAATGTGGTTTTCACAACTGAAAGAGCTGGAGACTTTTAGTTTTAAAAAATGGTATGATTTTTGATCCGAGGCCGTATAAAATCAGTTTAATTGCCAGAATGCGAAAATGCGCGGTTTACTGTAAATTCCCGGCCCGACATTTATAATCAAATGTATACAAAGAAATTAACGGAGAGTAAACTCATTTCCCGCACGATTTTTGAAATGCAGTTTTCACCACTCAAAGAACATGAGACTTGTAGTTTTTAAAAATCGTATCAGTTTTTGATACGACGGCGAGTGAGAGCATTGAGACTTGTAATTTTAAAAAATGGTATGATTTTTGATCCGACGCCGTATAAAATCGGTTTAATTGCCAGAATACGAAAAGGCGCGGTTTACTGTGAATTCCCGGCCCGACCGTTATAATCAAATGCATAGAAAGAAAGTAAGTGGGTGTAAACTCATTTACAACACGATTTTTGAAATGCAGTTTTCACTACAGAAAGAGCTTGAGACTTGTAGTTTTAAAAAATGGTATGATTTTTGATCCTACGGCGAGTGAAAGCAGTTTTTTAGCGTGAAACGGAAAATGCGCAGTTTTCCGTAAATCCCGTGCCTGGTAGGTATATTTAAATGTGTAGAGAGAAAGTGCCCGGAGACTAACATCATTTCTTGAAGGATTTTTGAAATGCGGTTTTCACCCCTGAAAGAGCCTGGGACTTGTACCTTTAAAAAATGACATCATTTTTCAACAGACGCCGAATAAAAGCAGTGTAATTGCCAGAAACCAAAACTGTACGGTTTCCCGTAAATCCCGTACCATAATCCAATGTATACAGAGAAAGTAACCGGAAAGAAACTCATTTCTGGAACCATTTTTGAAATGAAGTTTTCACCACTGAAAGAGCATGAGACTTGTATTTTAAAAATAGTATCATTTTCGATCAGACGCCGAATGGAAGCAGTTTAATCGACGCAGCCCAAAATGCGTGGTTTCCCCTAAATCCCGTGCCTGGTAGGTATATTCGAATGTGTACAGAAAAAGTGCCCGGAGAGTAAACTAATTTCTTGAAGGACTTTTGAAATGTGGTTTTCACAACTGAAAGAGCTGGAGACTTTTAGTTTTAAAAAATGGTATGATTTTTGATCCGAGGCCGTATAAAATCAGTTTAATTGCCAGAATGCGAAAATGCGCGGTTTACTGTAAATTCCCGGCCCGACATTTATAATAAAATGTATACAAAGAAATTAACGGGGAGTAAACTCATTTCCCGCACGATTTTTGAAATGCAGTTTTCACCACTCAAAGAACATGAGACTTGTAGTTTTTAAAAATCGTATCAGTTTTTGATACGACGGCGAGTGAGAGCATTGAGACTTGTAATTTTAAAAAATGGTATGATTTTTGATCCGACGCCGTATAAAATCAGTTTAATTGCCAGAATACGAAAATGCGCGGTTTACTGTAAATTCCCGGCCCGACCTTTATAATCAAATGCATACAAAGAAAGTAAGTGGGAGTAAACTCATTTACAACACGATTTTTGAAATGCAGTTTTCACTACTGAAAGAGCTTGAGACTTGTAGTTTTAAAAAATGGTATGATTTTTGATCCTACGGCGAGTGAAAGCAGTTTATTAGCGTGAAACGGAAAATGCGCAGTTTTCCGTAAATCCCGTGCTTGGTAGGTATATTCAAATGTGTAGAGAGAAAGTGCCCGGAGACTAACATCATTTCTTGAAGGATTTTTGAAATGCGGTTTTCACCACTGAAAGAGCCTGGGACTTGTACCTTTAAAAAATGGTATCATTTTTTTACAGACGCCGAATAAAAGCAGTGTAATTGCCAGAAACCAAAACTGTACGGTTTCGCGTAAATCCCGTACCATAATCCAATGTATACAGAGAAAGTAACCGGAAAGAAACTCATTTCTGGAACCATTTTTGAAATGAAGTTTTCACCACTGAAAGAGCATGAGACTTGTATTTTAAAAATGGTATCATTTTCGATCAGACACCGAATGGAAGCAGTTTAATCGACGCAGCCCAAAATGCGTGGTTTCCCCTAAATCCCGTGCCTGGTAGGTATATTCGAATGTGTACAGAGAAAGTGCCCGGAGAGTAAACGAATTTCTTGAAGGATTTTTGAAATGTGGTTTTCACAACTGAAAGAGCTGGAGACTCTTAGTTTTAAAAAATGGTATGATTTTTGATCCGAGGCCGATAAAATCAGTTTAATTGCTAGAATGCAAAAATGCGCGGTTTACTGTAAATTCCCGGCCCGACATTTATAATCAAATGTATACAATGAAATTAACGGGGAGTAAACTCATTTCCCGCACGATTTTTGAAATGCAGTTTTCACCACTCAAAGAACATGAGACTTGTAGTTTTTAAAAATCGTATCAGTTTTTGATACGACGGCGAGTGAGAGCAGTTAAATCGCAGGAAATAGAAAAGTGCGGTATTCCGTAAATCACGTACCCGGTCGGTATATTCGAATGGATACGGAGAAAGTACGCGGAGAGAACACTCATTTCTTGAACGATTTTAAACAGACGCCGAATAAAAGCAGTGTAATTGCCAGAAACCAAAACTGTACGGTTTCCCGTAAATCCCGTACCATAATCCAATGTATACAGAGAAAGTAACCGGAAAGAAATCTCATTTCTGGAACCATTTTTGAAATGAAGTTTTCACCACTGAAAGAGCATGAGACTTGTATTTTAAAAATGGTATCATTTTCGATCAGACGCCGAATGGAAGCAGTTTAATCGGCGCAGCCCAGAATGCGTGGTTTCCCCTAAATCCCGTGCCTGGTAGGTATATTCGAATGTGTACAGAAAAAGTGCCCGGAGAGTAAACTAATTTCTTGAAGGACTTTTGAAATGTGGTTTTCACAACTGAAAGAGCTGGAGACTTTTAGTTTTAAAAAATGGTATGATTTTTGATCCGAGGCCGTATAAAATCAGTTTAATTGCCAGAATGCGAAAATGCGCGGTTTACTGTAAATTCCCGGCCCGACATTTATAATCAAATGTATACAAAGAAATTAACGGGGATAAACTCATTTCCCGCACGATTTTTGAAATGCAGTTTTCACCACTCAAAGAACATGAGACTTGTAGTTTTTAAAAATCGTATCAGTTTTTGATACGACGGCGAGTGAGAGCATTGAGACTTGTAATTTTAAAAAATGGTATGATTTTTGATCCGACGCCGTATAAAATCGGTTTAATTGCCAGAATACGAAAATGCGCGGTTTACTGTGAATTCCCGGCCCGACCGTTATAATCAAATGCATAGAAAGAAAGTAAGTGGGTGTAAACTCATTTACAACACGATTTTTGAAATGCAGTTTTCACTACAGAAAGAGCTTGAGACTTGTAGTTTTAAAAAATGGTATGATTTTTGATCCTACGGCGAGTGAAAGCAGTTTTTTAGCGTGAAACGGAAAATGCGCAGTTTTCCGTAAACCCCGTGCCTGGTAGGTATATTTAAATGTGTAGAGAGAAAGTGCCCGGAGACTAACATCATTTCTTGAAGGATTTTTGAAATGCGGTTTTCACCACTGAAAGAGCCTGGGACTTGTACCTTTAAAAAATGGCATCATTTTTTACAGACGCCGAATAAAAGCAGTGTAATTGCCAGAAACCAAAACTGTACGGTTTCCGTAAATTCCCGTACCATAATCCAATGTATACAGAGAAAGTAACCGGAAAGAAACTCATTTCTGGAACCATTTTTGAAATGAAGTTTTCACCACTGAAAGAGCATGAGACTTGTATTTTAAAAATGGTATCATTTTCGATCAGACGCCGAATGGAAGCAGTTTAATCGACGCAGCCCAAAATGCGTGGTTTCCCCTAAATCCCGTGCCTGGTAGGTATATTCGAATGTGTACAGAGAAAGTGCCCGGAGAGTAAACTAATTTCTTGAAGGATTTTTGAAATGTGGTTTTCACAACTGAAAGAGCTGGAGACTCTTAGTTTTAAAAAATGGTATGATTTTTGATCCGAGGCCGATAAAATCAGTTTAATTGCTAGAATGCAAAAATGCGCGGTTTACTGTAAATTCCCGGCCCGACATTTATAATCAAATGTATACAATGAAATTAACGGGGAGTAAACTCATTTCCCGCACGATTTTTGAAATGCAGTTTTCACCACTCAAAGAACATGAGACTTGTAGTTTTTAAAAATCGTATCAGTTTTTGATACGACGGCGAGTGAGAGCAGTTAAATCGCAGGAAATAGAAAAGTGCGGTATTCCGTAAATCACGTACCCGGTCGGTATATTCGAATGGATACGGAGAAAGTACGCGGAGAGAACACTCATTTCTTGAACGATTTTAAACAGACGCCGAATAAAAGCAGTGTAATTGCCAGAAACCAAAACTGTACGGTTTCCCGTAAATCCCGTACCATAATCCAATGTATACAGAGAAAGTAACCGGAAAGAAATCTCATTTCTGGAACCATTTTTGAAATGAAGTTTTCACCACTGAAAGAGCATGAGACTTGTATTTTAAAAATGGTATCATTTTCGATCAGACGCCGAATGGAAGCAGTTTAATCGGCGCAGCCCAGAATGCGTGGTTTCCCCTAAATCCCGTGCCTGGTAGGTATATTCGAATGTGTACAGAAAAAGTGCCCGGAGAGTAAACTAATTTCTTGAAGGACTTTTGAAATGTGGTTTTCACAACTGAAAGAGCTGGAGACTTTTAGTTTTAAAAAATGGTATGATTTTTGATCCGAGGCCGTATAAAATCAGTTTAATTGCCAGAATGCGAAAATGCGCGGTTTACTGTAAATTCCCGGCCCGACATTTATAATCAAATGTATACAAAGAAATTAACGGGGATTAAACTCATTTCCCGCACGATTTTTGAAATGCAGTTTTCACCACTCAAAGAACATGAGACTTGTAGTTTTTAAAAATCGTATCAGTTTTTGATACGACGGCGAGTGAGAGCATTGAGACTTGTAATTTTAAAAAATGGTATGATTTTTGATCCGACGCCGTATAAAATCGGTTTAATTGCCAGAATACGAAAATGCGCGGTTTACTGTGAATTCCCGGCCCGACCGTTATAATCAAATGCATAGAAAGAAAGTAAGTGGGTGTAAACTCATTTACAACACGATTTTTGAAATGCAGTTTTCACTACAGAAAGAGCTTGAGACTTGTAGTTTTAAAAAATGGTATGATTTTTGATCCTACGGCGAGTGAAAGCAGTTTTTTAGCGTGAAACGGAAAATGCGCAGTTTTCCGTAAACCCCGTGCCTGGTAGGTATATTTAAATGTGTAGAGAGAAAGTGCCCGGAGACTAACATCATTTCTTGAAGGATTTTTGAAATGCGGTTTTCACCACTGAAAGAGCCTGGGACTTGTACCTTTAAAAAATGGCATCATTTTTTAACAGACGCCGAATAAAAGCAGTGTAATTGCCAGAAACCAAAACTGTACGGTTTCCCGTAAATTCCGTACCATAATCCAATGTATACAGAGAAAGTAACCGGAAAGAAACTCATTTCTGGAACCATTTTTGAAATGAAGTTTTCACCACTGAAAGAGCATGAGACTTGTATTTTAAAAATGGTATCATTTTCGATCAGACGCCGAATGGAAGCAGTTTAATCGACGCAGCCCAAAATGCGTGGTTTCCCCTAAATCCCGTGCCTGGTAGGTATATTCGAATGTGTACAGAGAAAGTGCCCGGAGAGTAAACTAATTTCTTGAAGGATTTTTGAAATGTAGTTTTCACAACTGAAAGAGCTGGAGACTCTTAGTTTTAAAAAATGGTATGATTTTTGATCCGAGGCCGATAAAATCAGTTTAATTGCTAGAATGCAAAAATGCGCGGTTTACTGTAAATTCCCGGCCCGACATTTATAATCAAATGTATACAATGAAATTAACGGGGAGTAAACTCATTTCCCGCACGATTTTTGAAATGCAGTTTTCACCACTCAAAGAGCATGAGACTTGTAGTTTTTAAAAATCGTATCAGTTTTTTGATACGACGGCGAGTGAGAGCAGTTAAATCGCAGGAAATAGAAAAGTGCGGTATTCCGTAAATCACGTACCGGTCGGTATATTCGAATGGATACGGAGAAAGTACGCGGAGAGAACACTCATTTCTTGAACGATTTTAAACAGACGCCGAATAAAAGCAGTTAATTGCCAGAAACCAAAACTGTACGGTTTCCCGTAAATCCCGTACCATAATCCAATGTATACAGAGAAAGTAACCGGAAAGAAACTCATTTCTGGAACCATTTTTTGAAATGAAGTTTTCACCACTGAAAGAGCATGACACTTGTATTTTAAAAATGGTATCATTTTCGATCAGACGCCGAATGGAAGCAGTTTAATCGACGCAGCCCAAAATGCGTGGTTTCCCCTAAATCCCGTGCCTGGTATGTATATTCGAATGTGTACAGAGAAAGTGCCCGGAGAGTAAACTAATTTCTTGAGGATTTTTGAAATGTGGTTTCACAACTGAAAGAGCTGGAGACTCTTTTTTAAAAAAATGGTATGATTTTTGATCCGAGGCCGATAAAATCAGTTTAATTGCTAGAATGCAAAAATGCGCGGTTACTGTAAATTCCCGGCCCGACATTTATAATCAAATGTATACAAAGAAATTAACGGGGAGTAAACTCATTTCCCGCCACGATTTTTGAAATGCAGTTTTCACC
>JASGCC010004060.1:0-21357 GCA_030067915.1 Hydractinia echinata | reverse complement strand
CCGTATAGTCGAATGTATACAAAGAAAGTAAGCAGGGAGTAAACTCATTTCCCGAACGATTTTTAAATTTATTTTTTCACCACTAAAACCCATGAGACTTGTAGTTTTCAAAAATATTTTCATTTTTGATGAGACGCCGAATGAAAGCAGTTTAATCGCCGGCAACCGAAAACCCGCGATTTCCCGTAAATCCCGGACTCGGCCCGTATAGTCGAATGTATACAAAGAAAGTAAGCAGGGAGTAAACTCATTTCCCGAACGATTTTTAAAATTATTTTTTCACCACTAAAACCCATGAGACTTGTAGTTTTCAAAAATATTTTCATTTTGATGAGACGCCGAATGAAAGCAGTTTAATCGCCGGCAACCGAAAACCCGCGATTTCCCGTAAATCCCGTATAGTCGAATGTATACAAAGAAAGTAAGCAGGGAGTAAACTCATTTCCCGAACGATTTTTAAAATTATTTTTTCACCACTAAAACCCATGAGACTTGTAGTTTTCAAAAATATTTTCATTTTGATGAGACGCCGAATGAAAGCAGTTTAATCGCCGGCAACCGAAAACCCGCGATTTCCCGTAAATCCGCTCGGCCCGTATAGTCGAATGTATACAAAGAAAGTAAGCAGGGAGTAAACTCATTTCCCGAACGATTTTTAAAATTATTTTTTCACCACTAAAACCCATGAGACTTGTAGTTTTCAAAAATATTTTCATTTTTGATGAGACGCCGAATGAAAGCAGTTTAATCGCCGGCAACCGAAAACCCGCGATTTCCCGTAAATCCCGTATAGTCGAATGTATACAAAGAAAGTAAGCAGGGAGTAAACTCATTTCCCGAACGATTTTTAAAATTATTTTTTCACCACTAAAACCCATGAGACTTGTAGTTTTCAAAAATATTTTCATTTTGATGAGACGCCGAATGAAAGCAGTTTAATCGCCGGCAACCGAAAACCCGCGATTTCCCGTAAATCCCTCGGCCCGTATAGTCGAATGTATACAAAGAAAGTAAGCAGGGAGTAAACTCATTTCCCGAACGATTTTTAAAATTATTTTTTCACCACTAAAACCCATGAGACTTGTAGTTTTCAAAAATATTTTCATTTTGATGAGACGCCGAATGAAAGCAGTTTAATCGCCGGCAACCGAAAACCCGCGATTTCCCGTAAATCCCGTATAGTCGAATGTATACAAAGAAAGTAAGCAGGGAGTAAACTCATTTCCCGAACGATTTTTAAAATTATTTTTTCACCACTAAAACCCATGAGACTTGTAGTTTTCAAAAATATTTTCATTTTATGAGACGCCGAATGAAAGCAGTTTAATCGCCGGCAACCGAAAACCCGCGATTTCCCCTAAATCCGTATAGTCGAATGTATACAAAGAAAGTAAGCAGGGAGTAAACTCATTTCCCGAACGATTTTTAAAATTATTTTTTCACCACTAAAACCCATGAGACTTGTAGTTTTCAAAAATATTTTCATTTTGATGAGACGCCGAATGAAAGCAGTTTAATCGCCGGCAACCGAAAACCCGCGATTTCCCGTAAATCCCGTATAGTCGAATGTATACAAAGAAAGTAAGCAGGGAGTAAACTCATTTCCCGAACGATTTTTAAAATTATTTTTTCACCACTAAAACCCATGAGACTTGTAGTTTTCAAAAATATTTTCATTTTTGATGAGACGCCGAATGAAAGCAGTTTAATCGCCGGCAACCGAAAACCCGCGATTTCCCGTAAATCCCGTATAGTCGAATGTATACAAAGAAAGTAAGCAGGGAGTAAACTCATTTCCCGAACGATTTTTAAAATTATTTTTTCACCACTAAAACCCATGAGACTTGTAGTTTTCAAAAATATTTTCATTTTTGATGAGACGCCGAATGAAAGCAGTTTAATCGCCGGCAACCGAAAACCCGCGATTTCCCGTAAATCCCGTATAGTCGAATGTATACAAAGAAAGTAAGCAGGGAGTAAACTCATTTCCCGAACGATTTTTAAAATTATTTTTTCACCACTAAAACCCATGAGACTTGTAGTTTTCAAAAATATTTTCATTTTTGATGAGACGCCGAATGAAAGCAGTTTAATCGCCGGCAACCGAAAACCCGCGATTTCCCGTAAATCCCGTATAGTCGAATGTATACAAAGAAAGTAAGCAGGGAGTAAACTCATTTCCCGAACGATTTTTAAAATTATTTTTTCACCACTAAAACCCATGAGACTTGTAGTTTTCAAAAATATTTTCATTTTGATGAGACGCCGAATGAAAGCAGTTTAATCGCCGGCAACCGAAAACCCGCGATTTCCCGTAAATCCCGTATAGTCGAATGTATACAAAGAAAGTAAGCAGGGAGTAAACTCATTTCCCGAACGATTTTTAAAATTATTTTTTCACCACTAAAACCCATGAGACTTGTAGTTTTCAAAAATATTTTCATTTTTGATGAGACGCCGAATGAAAGCAGTTTAATCGCCGGCAACCGAAAACCCGCGATTTCCCGTAAATCCCGTATAGTCGAATGTATACAAAGAAAGTAAGCAGGGAGTAAACTCATTTCCCGAACGATTTTTAAAATTATTTTTTCACCACTAAAACCCATGAGACTTGTAGTTTTCAAAAATATTTTCATTTTTGATGAGACGCCGAATGAAAGCAGTTTAATCGCCGGCAACCGAAAACCCGCGATTTCCCGTAAATCCCGTATAGTCGAATGTATACAAAGAAAGTAAGCAGGGAGTAAACTCATTTCCCGAACGATTTTTAAAATTATTTTTTCACCACTAAAACCCATGAGACTTGTAGTTTTCAAAAATATTTTCATTTTTGATGAGACGCCGAATGAAAGCAGTTTAATCGCCGGCAACCGAAAACCCGCGATTTCCCGTAAATCCCGTATAGTCGAATGTATACAAAGAAAGTAAGCAGGGAGTAAACTCATTTCCCGAACGATTTTTAAAATTATTTTTTCACCACTAAAACCCATGAGACTTGTAGTTTTCAAAAATATTTTCATTTTGATGAGACGCCGAATGAAAGCAGTTTAATCGCCGGCAACCGAAAACCCGCGATTTCCCGTAAATCCCGGACTCCGTATAGTCGAATGTATACAAAGAAAGTAAGCAGGGAGTAAACTCATTTCCCGAACGATTTTTAAAATTATTTTTTCACCACTAAAACCCATGAGACTTGTAGTTTTCAAAAATATTTTCATTTGATGAGACGCCGAATGAAAGCAGTTTAATCGCCGGCAACCGAAAACCCGCGATTTCCCGTAAATCCCGTATAGTCGAATGTATACAAAGAAAGTAAGCAGGGAGTAAACTCATTTCCCGAACGATTTTTAAAATTATTTTTTCACCACTAAAACCCATGAGACTTGTAGTTTTCAAAAATATTTTCATTTTGATGAGACGCCGAATGAAAGCAGTTTAATCGCCGGCAACCGAAAACCCGCGATTTCCCGTAAATCCCGTATAGTCGAATGTATACAAAGAAAGTAAGCAGGGAGTAAACTCATTTCCCGAACGATTTTTAAAATTATTTTTTCACCACTAAAACCCATGAGACTTGTAGTTTTCAAAAAATTTTCATTTTGATGAGACGCCGAATGAAAGCAGTTTAATCGCCGGCAACCGAAAACCCGCGATTTCCCGTAAATCCGGACGGCCCGTATAGTCGAATGTATACAAAGAAAGTAAGCAGGGAGTAAACTCATTTCCCGAACGATTTTTAAAATTATTTTTTCACCACTAAAACCCATGAGACTTGTAGTTTTCAAAAATATTTTCATTTTGATGAGACGCCGAATGAAAGCAGTTTAATCGCCGGCAACCGAAAACCCGCGATTTCCCGTAAATCCCGTATAGTCGAATGTATACAAAGAAAGTAAGCAGGGAGTAAACTCATTTCCCGAACGATTTTTAAAATTATTTTTTCACCACTAAAACCCATGAGACTTGTAGTTTTCAAAAATATTTTCATTTTTGATGAGACGCCGAATGAAAGCAGTTTAATCGCCGGCAACCGAAAACCCGCGATTTCCCGTAAATCCGGACTCGGTATAGTCGAATGTATACAAAGAAAGTAAGCAGGGAGTAAACTCATTTCCCGAACGATTTTTAAAATTATTTTTTCACCACTAAAACCCATGAGACTTGTAGTTTTCAAAAATATTTTCATTTTGATGAGACGCCGAATGAAAGCAGTTTAATCGCCGGCAACCGAAAACCCGCGATTTCCCGTAAATCCCGGACTCGGCCGTATAGTCGAATGTATACAAAGAAAGTAAGCAGGGAGTAAACTCATTTCCCGAACGATTTTTAAAATTATTTTTTCACCACTAAAACCCATGAGACTTGTAGTTTTCAAAAATATTTTCATTTTGATGAGACGCCGAATGAAAGCAGTTTAATCGCCGGCAACCGAAAACCCGCGATTTCCCGTAAATCCCTCGCCCGTATAGTCGAATGTATACAAAGAAAGTAAGCAGGGAGTAAACTCATTTCCCGAACGATTTTTAAAATTATTTTTTCACCACTAAAACCCATGAGACTTGTAGTTTTCAAAAATATTTTCATTTTTGATGAGACGCCGAATGAAAGCAGTTTAATCGCCGGCAACCGAAAACCCGCGATTTCCCGTAAATCCCGTATAGTCGAATGTATACAAAGAAAGTAAGCAGGGAGTAAACTCATTTCCCGAACGATTTTTAAAATTATTTTTTCACCACTAAAACCCATGAGACTTGTAGTTTTCAAAAATATTTTCATTTTTGATGAGACGCCGAATGAAAGCAGTTTAATCGCCGGCAACCGAAAACCCGCGATTTCCCGTAAATCCCGTATAGTCGAATGTATACAAAGAAAGTAAGCAGGGAGTAAACTCATTTCCCGAACGATTTTTAAAATTATTTTTTCACCACTAAAACCCATGAGACTTGTAGTTTTCAAAAATATTTTCATTTTGATGAGACGCCGAATGAAAGCAGTTTAATCGCCGGCAACCGAAAACCCGCGATTTCCCGTAAATCCCGGACTCGGCCCGTATAGTCGAATGTATACAAAGAAAGTAAGCAGGGAGTAAACTCATTTCCCGAACGATTTTTAAAATTATTTTTTCACCACTAAAACCCATGAGACTTGTAGTTTTCAAAAATATTTTCATTTTGATGAGACGCCGAATGAAAGCAGTTTAATCGCCGGCAACCGAAAACCCGCGATTTCCCGTAAATCCGGACTCGGCCCGTATAGTCGAATGTATACAAAGAAAGTAAGCAGGGAGTAAACTCATTTCCCGAACGATTTTTAAAATTATTTTTTCACCACTAAAACCCATGAGACTTGTAGTTTTCAAAAATATTTTCATTTTGATGAGACGCCGAATGAAAGCAGTTTAATCGCCGGCAACCGAAAACCCGCGATTTCCCGTAAATCCCGTATAGTCGAATGTATACAAAGAAAGTAAGCAGGGAGTAAACTCATTTCCCGAACGATTTTTAAAATTATTTTTTCACCACTAAAACCCATGAGACTTGTAGTTTTCAAAAATATTTTCATTTTGATGAGACGCCGAATGAAAGCAGTTTAATCGCCGGCAACCGAAAACCCGCGATTTCCCGTAAATCCCGCTCGGCCCGTATAGTCGAATGTATACAAAGAAAGTAAGCAGGGAGTAAACTCATTTCCCGAACGATTTTTAAAATTATTTTTTCACCACTAAAACCCATGAGACTTGTAGTTTTCAAAAATATTTTCATTTTGATGAGACGCCGAATGAAAGCAGTTTAATCGCCGGCAACCGAAAACCCGCGATTTCCCGTAAATCCCCGTATAGTCGAATGTATACAAAGAAAGTAAGCAGGGAGTAAACTCATTTCCCGAACGATTTTTAAAATTATTTTTTCACCACTAAAACCCATGAGACTTGTAGTTTTCAAAAATATTTTCATTTTGATGAGACGCCGAATGAAAGCAGTTTAATCGCCGGCAACCGAAAACCCGCGATTTCCCGTAAATCCCGTATAGTCGAATGTATACAAAGAAAGTAAGCAGGGAGTAAACTCATTTCCCGAACGATTTTTAAAATTATTTTTTCACCACTAAAACCCATGAGACTTGTAGTTTTCAAAAATATTTTCATTTTGATGAGACGCCGAATGAAAGCAGTTTAATCGCCGGCAACCGAAAACCCGCGATTTCCCGTAAATCCGGACTCGCCCGTATAGTCGAATGTATACAAAGAAAGTAAGCAGGGAGTAAACTCATTTCCCGAACGATTTTTAAAATTATTTTTTCACCACTAAAACCCATGAGACTTGTAGTTTTCAAAATATTTTCATTTTTGATGAGACGCCGAATGAAAGCAGTTTAATCGCCGGCAACCGAAAACCCGCGATTTCCCGTAAATCCCGTATAGTCGAATGTATACAAAGAAAGTAAGCAGGGAGTAAACTCATTTCCCGAACGATTTTTAAAATTATTTTTTCACCACTAAAACCCATGAGACTTGTAGTTTTCAAAAATATTTTCATTTTGATGAGACGCCGAATGAAAGCAGTTTAATCGCCGGCAACCGAAAACCCGCGATTTCCCGTAAATCCCGTCCCGTATAGTCGAATGTATACAAAGAAAGTAAGCAGGGAGTAAACTCATTTCCCGAACGATTTTTAAAATTATTTTTTCACCACTAAAACCCATGAGACTTGTAGTTTTCAAAAATATTTTCATTTTGATGAGACGCCGAATGAAAGCAGTTTAATCGCCGGCAACCGAAAACCCGCGATTTCCCGTAAATCCCGTATAGTCGAATGTATACAAAGAAAGTAAGCAGGGAGTAAACTCATTTCCCGAACGATTTTTAAAATTATTTTTTCACCACTAAAACCCATGAGACTTGTAGTTTTCAAAAATATTTTCATTTTGATGAGACGCCGAATGAAAGCAGTTTAATCGCCGGCAACCGAAAACCCGCGATTTCCCGTAAATCCCGGACTCGGTATAGTCGAATGTATACAAAGAAAGTAAGCAGGGAGTAAACTCATTTCCCGAACGATTTTTAAAATTATTTTTTCACCACTAAAACCCATGAGACTTGTAGTTTTCAAAAATATTTTCATTTTGATGAGACGCCGAATGAAAGCAGTTTAATCGCCGGCAACCGAAAACCCGCGATTTCCCGTAAATCCCGTATAGTCGAATGTATACAAAGAAAGTAAGCAGGGAGTAAACTCATTTCCCGAACGATTTTTAAAATTATTTTTTCACCACTAAAACCCATGAGACTTGTAGTTTTCAAAAATATTTTCATTTTGATGAGACGCCGAATGAAAGCAGTTTAATCGCCGGCAACCGAAAACCCGCGATTTCCCGTAAATCCCGTATAGTCGAATGTATACAAAGAAAGTAAGCAGGGAGTAAACTCATTTCCCGAACGATTTTTAAAATTATTTTTTCACCACTAAAACCCATGAGACTTGTAGTTTTCAAAAATATTTTCATTTTTGATGAGACGCCGAATGAAAGCAGTTTAATCGCCGGCAACCGAAAACCCGCGATTTCCCGTAAATCCCGTATAGTCGAATGTATACAAAGAAAGTAAGCAGGGAGTAAACTCATTTCCCGAACGATTTTTAAAATTATTTTTTCACCACTAAAACCCATGAGACTTGTAGTTTTCAAAAATATTTTCATTTTTGATGAGACGCCGAATGAAAGCAGTTTAATCGCCGGCAACCGAAAACCCGCGATTTCCCGTAAATCCCGTATAGTCGAATGTATACAAAGAAAGTAAGCAGGGAGTAAACTCATTTCCCGAACGATTTTTAAAATTATTTTTTCACCACTAAAACCCATGAGACTTGTAGTTTTCAAAAATATTTTCATTTTGATGAGACGCCGAATGAAAGCAGTTTAATCGCCGGCAACCGAAAACCCGCGATTTCCCGTAAATCCCGTATAGTCGAATGTATACAAAGAAAGTAAGCAGGGAGTAAACTCATTTCCCGAACGATTTTTAAAATTATTTTTTCACCACTAAAACCCATGAGACTTGTAGTTTTCAAAAATATTTTCATTTTGATGAGACGCCGAATGAAAGCAGTTTAATCGCCGGCAACCGAAAACCCGCGATTTCCCGTAAATCACTCCCGTATAGTCGAATGTATACAAAGAAAGTAAGCAGGGAGTAAACTCATTTCCCGAACGATTTTTAAAATTATTTTTTCACCACTAAAACCCATGAGACTTGTAGTTTTCAAAAATATTTTCATTTTGATGAGACGCCGAATGAAAGCAGTTTAATCGCCGGCAACCGAAAACCCGCGATTTCCCGTAAATCCCGTATAGTCGAATGTATACAAAGAAAGTAAGCAGGGAGTAAACTCATTTCCCGAACGATTTTTAAAATTATTTTTTCACCACTAAAACCCATGAGACTTGTAGTTTTCAAAAATATTTTCATTTTTGATGAGACGCCGAATGAAAGCAGTTTAATCGCCGGCAACCGAAAACCCGCGATTTCCCGTAAATCCCGTATAGTCGAATGTATACAAAGAAAGTAAGCAGGGAGTAAACTCATTTCCCGAACGATTTTTAAAATTATTTTTTCACCACTAAAACCCATGAGACTTGTAGTTTTCAAAAATATTTTCATTTTGATGAGACGCCGAATGAAAGCAGTTTAATCGCCGGCAACCGAAAACCCGCGATTTCCCGTAAATCCCGTCGGCCCGTATAGTCGAATGTATACAAAGAAAGTAAGCAGGGAGTAAACTCATTTCCCGAACGATTTTTAAAATTATTTTTTCACCACTAAAACCCATGAGACTTGTAGTTTTCAAAAATATTTTCATTTTGATGAGACGCCGAATGAAAGCAGTTTAATCGCCGGCAACCGAAAACCCGCGATTTCCCGTAAATCCCGTATAGTCGAATGTATACAAAGAAAGTAAGCAGGGAGTAAACTCATTTCCCGAACGATTTTTAAAATTATTTTTTCACCACTAAAACCCATGAGACTTGTAGTTTTCAAAAATATTTTCATTTGATGAGACGCCGAATGAAAGCAGTTTAATCGCCGGCAACCGAAAACCCGCGATTTCCCGTAAATCCCGGACTCGGCCCGTATAGTCGAATGTATACAAAGAAAGTAAGCAGGGAGTAAACTCATTTCCCGAACGATTTTTAAAATTATTTTTTCACCACTAAAACCCATGAGACTTGTAGTTTTCAAAAATATTTTCATTTTTGATGAGACGCCGAATGAAAGCAGTTTAATCGCCGGCAACCGAAAACCCGCGATTTCCCGTAAATCCCGTATAGTCGAATGTATACAAAGAAAGTAAGCAGGGAGTAAACTCATTTCCCGAACGATTTTTAAAATTATTTTTTCACCACTAAAACCCATGAGACTTGTAGTTTTCAAAAATATTTTCATTTTGATGAGACGCCGAATGAAAGCAGTTTAATCGCCGGCAACCGAAAACCCGCGATTTCCCGTAAATCCCGTATAGTCGAATGTATACAAAGAAAGTAAGCAGGGAGTAAACTCATTTCCCGAACGATTTTTAAAATTATTTTTTCACCACTAAAACCCATGAGACTTGTAGTTTTCAAAAATATTTTCATTTTGATGAGACGCCGAATGAAAGCAGTTTAATCGCCGGCAACCGAAAACCCGCGATTTCCCGTAAATCCCGGACTCGGCCCGTATAGTCGAATGTATACAAAGAAAGTAAGCAGGGAGTAAACTCATTTCCCGAACGATTTTTAAAATTATTTTTTCACCACTAAAACCCATGAGACTTGTAGTTTTCAAAAATATTTTCATTTTTGATGAGACGCCGAATGAAAGCAGTTTAATCGCCGGCAACCGAAAACCCGCGATTTCCCGTAAATCCCGTATAGTCGAATGTATACAAAGAAAGTAAGCAGGGAGTAAACTCATTTCCCGAACGATTTTTAAAATTATTTTTTCACCACTAAAACCCATGAGACTTGTAGTTTTCAAAAATATTTTCATTTTTGATGAGACGCCGAATGAAAGCAGTTTAATCGCCGGCAACCGAAAACCCGCGATTTCCCGTAAATCCCTCGTATAGTCGAATGTATACAAAGAAAGTAAGCAGGGAGTAAACTCATTTCCCGAACGATTTTTAAAATTATTTTTTCACCACTAAAACCCATGAGACTTGTAGTTTTCAAAAATATTTTCATTTTTGATGAGACGCCGAATGAAAGCAGTTTAATCGCCGGCAACCGAAAACCCGCGATTTCCCGTAAATCCCGTATAGTCGAATGTATACAAAGAAAGTAAGCAGGGAGTAAACTCATTTCCCGAACGATTTTTAAAATTATTTTTTCACCACTAAAACCCATGAGACTTGTAGTTTTCAAAAATATTTTCATTTTGATGAGACGCCGAATGAAAGCAGTTTAATCGCCGGCAACCGAAAACCCGCGATTTCCCGTAAATCCCGTATAGTCGAATGTATACAAAGAAAGTAAGCAGGGAGTAAACTCATTTCCCGAACGATTTTTAAAATTATTTTTTCACCACTAAAACCCATGAGACTTGTAGTTTTCAAAAATATTTTCATTTTTGATGAGACGCCGAATGAAAGCAGTTTAATCGCCGGCAACCGAAAACCCGCGATTTCCCGTAAATCCCGTATAGTCGAATGTATACAAAGAAAGTAAGCAGGGAGTAAACTCATTTCCCGAACGATTTTTAAAATTATTTTTTCACCACTAAAACCCATGAGACTTGTAGTTTTCAAAAATATTTTCATTTTTGATGAGACGCCGAATGAAAGCAGTTTAATCGCCGGCAACCGAAAACCCGCGATTTCCCGTAAATCCCGTATAGTCGAATGTATACAAAGAAAGTAAGCAGGGAGTAAACTCATTTCCCGAACGATTTTTAAAATTATTTTTTCACCACTAAAACCCATGAGACTTGTAGTTTTCAAAAATATTTTCATTTTTGATGAGACGCCGAATGAAAGCAGTTTAATCGCCGGCAACCGAAAACCCGCGATTTCCCGTAAATCCCGTATAGTCGAATGTATACAAAGAAAGTAAGCAGGGAGTAAACTCATTTCCCGAACGATTTTTAAAATTATTTTTTCACCACTAAAACCCATGAGACTTGTAGTTTTCAAAAATATTTTCATTTTGATGAGACGCCGAATGAAAGCAGTTTAATCGCCGGCAACCGAAAACCCGCGATTTCCCGTAAATCCCGGACTCGGCCCGTATAGTCGAATGTATACAAAGAAAGTAAGCAGGGAGTAAACTCATTTCCCGAACGATTTTTAAAATTATTTTTTCACCACTAAAACCCATGAGACTTGTAGTTTTCAAAAATATTTTCATTTTTATGAGACGCCGAATGAAAGCAGTTTAATCGCCGGCAACCGAAAACCCGCGATTTCCCGTAAATCCCGTATAGTCGAATGTATACAAAGAAAGTAAGCAGGGAGTAAACTCATTTCCCGAACGATTTTTAAAATTATTTTTTCACCACTAAAACCCATGAGACTTGTAGTTTTCAAAAATATTTTCATTTTGATGAGACGCCGAATGAAAGCAGTTTAATCGCCGGCAACCGAAAACCCGCGATTTCCCGTAAATCCCGGACTCGGCCCGTATAGTCGAATGTATACAAAGAAAGTAAGCAGGGAGTAAACTCATTTCCCGAACGATTTTTAAAATTATTTTTTCACCACTAAAACCCATGAGACTTGTAGTTTTCAAAAATATTTTCATTTTGATGAGACGCCGAATGAAAGCAGTTTAATCGCCGGCAACCGAAAACCCGCGATTTCCCGTAAATCCCGTATAGTCGAATGTATACAAAGAAAGTAAGCAGGGAGTAAACTCATTTCCCGAACGATTTTTAAAATTATTTTTTCACCACTAAAACCCATGAGACTTGTAGTTTTCAAAAATATTTTCATTTTGATGAGACGCCGAATGAAAGCAGTTTAATCGCCGGCAACCGAAAACCCGCGATTTCCCGTAAATCCCGTATAGTCGAATGTATACAAAGAAAGTAAGCAGGGAGTAAACTCATTTCCCGAACGATTTTTAAAATTATTTTTTCACCACTAAAACCCATGAGACTTGTAGTTTTCAAAAATATTTTCATTTTTGATGAGACGCCGAATGAAAGCAGTTTAATCGCCGGCAACCGAAAACCCGCGATTTCCCGTAAATCCCGTATAGTCGAATGTATACAAAGAAAGTAAGCAGGGAGTAAACTCATTTCCCGAACGATTTTTAAAATTATTTTTTCACCACTAAAACCCATGAGACTTGTAGTTTTCAAAAATATTTTCATTTTTGATGAGACGCCGAATGAAAGCAGTTTAATCGCCGGCAACCGAAAACCCGCGATTTCCCGTAAATCCCGTATAGTCGAATGTATACAAAGAAAGTAAGCAGGGAGTAAACTCATTTCCCGAACGATTTTTAAAATTATTTTTTCACCACTAAAACCCATGAGACTTGTAGTTTTCAAAAATATTTTCATTTTTGATGAGACGCCGAATGAAAGCAGTTTAATCGCCGGCAACCGAAAACCCGCGATTTCCCGTAAATCCCGTATAGTCGAATGTATACAAAGAAAGTAAGCAGGGAGTAAACTCATTTCCCGAACGATTTTTAAAATTATTTTTTCACCACTAAAACCCATGAGACTTGTAGTTTTCAAAAATATTTTCATTTTGATGAGACGCCGAATGAAAGCAGTTTAATCGCCGGCAACCGAAAACCCGCGATTTCCCGTAAATCCGGACTCGGCCCGTATAGTCGAATGTATACAAAGAAAGTAAGCAGGGAGTAAACTCATTTCCCGAACGATTTTTAAAATTATTTTTTCACCACTAAAACCCATGAGACTTGTAGTTTTCAAAAATATTTTCATTTTGATGAGACGCCGAATGAAAGCAGTTTAATCGCCGGCAACCGAAAACCCGCGATTTCCCGTAAATCCCGCCCGTATAGTCGAATGTATACAAAGAAAGTAAGCAGGGAGTAAACTCATTTCCCGAACGATTTTTAAAATTATTTTTTCACCACTAAAACCCATGAGACTTGTAGTTTTCAAAAATATTTTCATTTTGATGAGACGCCGAATGAAAGCAGTTTAATCGCCGGCAACCGAAAACCCGCGATTTCCCGTAAATCCCGTATAGTCGAATGTATACAAAGAAAGTAAGCAGGGAGTAAACTCATTTCCCGAACGATTTTTAAAATTATTTTTTCACCACTAAAACCCATGAGACTTGTAGTTTTCAAAAATATTTTCATTTTGATGAGACGCCGAATGAAAGCAGTTTAATCGCCGGCAACCGAAAACCCGCGATTTCCCGTAAATCCCGTTATAGTCGAATGTATACAAAGAAAGTAAGCAGGGAGTAAACTCATTTCCCGAACGATTTTTAAAATTATTTTTTCACCACTAAAACCCATGAGACTTGTAGTTTTCAAAAATATTTTCATTTTTGATGAGACGCCGAATGAAAGCAGTTTAATCGCCGGCAACCGAAAACCCGCGATTTCCCGTAAATCCCGTATAGTCGAATGTATACAAAGAAAGTAAGCAGGGAGTAAACTCATTTCCCGAACGATTTTTAAAATTATTTTTTCACCACTAAAACCCATGAGACTTGTAGTTTTCAAAAATATTTTCATTTTTGATGAGACGCCGAATGAAAAGCAGTTTAATCGCCGGCAACCGAAAACCCGCGATTTCCCGTAAATCCCGTATAGTCGAATGTATACAAAGAAAGTAAGCAGGGAGTAAACTCATTTCCCGAACGATTTTTAAAATTATTTTTTCACCACTAAAACCCATGAGACTTGTAGTTTTCAAAAATATTTTCATTTTGATGAGACGCCGAACGAAAGCAGTTTAATCGCCGGCAACCGAAAACCCGCGATTTCCCGTAAATCCCGTATAGTCGAATGTATACAAAGAAAGTAAGCAGGGAGTAAACTCATTTCCCGAACGATTTTTAAAATTATTTTTACCACTAAAACCCATGAGACTTGTAGTTTTCAAAAATATTTTCATTTTTGATGAGACGCCGAATGAAAGCAGTTTAATCGCCGGCAACCGAAAACCCGCGATTTCCCGTAAATCCCGTTATAGTCGAATGTATACAAAGAAAGTAAGCAGGGAGTAAACTCATTTCCCGAACGATTTTTAAAATTATTTTTTCACCACTAAAACCCATGAGACTTGTAGTTTTCAAAAATATTTTCATTTCTGATGAGACGCCGAATGAAAGCAGTTTAATCGCCGGCAACCGAAAACCCGCGATTTCCCGTAAATACGCTCGTATAGTCGAATGTATACAAAGAAAGTAAGCAGGGAGTAAACTCATTTCCCGAACGATTTTTAAAATTATTTTTTCACCACTAAAACCCATGAGACTTGTAGTTTTCAAAAATATTTTCATTTTTGATGAGACGCCGAATGAAAGCAGTTTAATCGCCGGCAACCGAAAACCCGCGATTTCCCGTAAATCCCGTATAGTCGAATGTATACAAAGAAAGTAAGCAGGGAGTAAACTCATTTCCCGAACGATTTTTAAAATTATTTTTTCACCACTAAAACCCATGAGACTTGTAGTTTTCAAAAATATTTTCATTTTTGATGAGACGCCGAATGAAAGCAGTTTAATCGCCGGCAACCGAAAACCCGCGATTTCCCGTAAATCCCGTCGGCCCGTATAGTCGAATGTATACAAAGAAAGTAAGCAGGGAGTAAACTCATTTCCCGAACGATTTTTAAAATTATTTTTTCACCACTAAAACCCATGAGACTTGTAGTTTTCAAAAATATTTTCATTTTTGATGAGACGCCGAATGAAAGCAGTTTAATCGCCGGCAACCGAAAACCCGCGATTTCCCGTAAATCCCGTCGGCCCGTATAGTCGAATGTATACAAAGAAAGTAAGCAGGGAGTAAACTCATTTCCCGAACGATTTTTAAAATTATTTTTTCACCACTAAAACCCATGAGACTTGTAGTTTTCAAAAATATTTTCATTTTTGATGAGACGCCGAATGAAAGCAGTTTAATCGCCGGCAACCGAAAACCCGCGATTTCCCGTAAATCCCGTATAGTCGAATGTATACAAAGAAAGTAAGCAGGGAGTAAACTCATTTCCCGAACGATTTTTAAAATTATTTTTTCACCACTAAAACCCATGAGACTTGTAGTTTTCAAAAATATTTTCATTTTTGATGAGACGCCGAATGAAAGCAGTTTAATCGCCGGCAACCGAAAACCCGCGATTTCCCGTAAATCCCGTATAGTCGAATGTATACAAAGAAAGTAAGCAGGGAGTAAACTCATTTCCCGAACGATTTTTAAAATTATTTTTTCACCACTAAAACCCATGAGACTTGTAGTTTTCAAAAATATTTTCATTTTTGATGAGACGCCGAATGAAAGCAGTTTAATCGCCGGCAACCGAAAACCCGCGATTTCCCGTAAATCCCGTATAGTCGAATGTATACAAAGAAAGTAAGCAGGGAGTAAACTCATTTCCCGAACGATTTTTAAAATTATTTTTTCACCACTAAAACCCATGAGACTTGTAGTTTTCAAAAATATTTTCATTTTTGATGAGACGCCGAATGAAAGCAGTTTAATCGCCGGCAACCGAAAACCCGCGATTTCCCGTAAATCCCGTCGGCCGTATAGTCGAATGTATACAAAGAAAGTAAGCAGGGAGTAAACTCATTTCCCGAACGATTTTTAAAATTATTTTTTCACCACTAAAACCCATGAGACTTGTAGTTTTCAAAAATATTTTCATTTTTGATGAGACGCCGAATGAAAGCAGTTTAATCGCCGGCAACCGAAAACCCGCGATTTCCCGTAAATCCCGTCGTATAGTCGAATGTATACAAAGAAAGTAAGCAGGGAGTAAACTCATTTCCCGAACGATTTTTAAAATTATTTTTTCACCACTAAAACCCATGAGACTTGTAGTTTTCAAAAATATTTTCATTTTTGATGAGACGCCGAATGAAAGCAGTTTAATCGCCGGCAACCGAAAACCCGCGATTTCCCGTAAATCCCGTGATCGGCTCGTATAGTCGAATGTATACAAAGAAAGTAAGCAGGGAGTAAACTCATTTCCCGAACGATTTTTAAAATTATTTTTTCACCACTAAAACCCATGAGACTTGTAGTTTTCAAAAATATTTTCATTTTTGATGAGACGCCGAATGAAAGCAGTTTAATCGCCGGCAACCGAAAACCCGCGATTTCCCGTAAATCACGACCCTAATAAGTTAACCCGACCCGTATAGTCGAATGTATACAAAGAAAGTAAGCAGGGAGTAAACTCATTTCCCGAACGATTTTTAAAATTATTTTTTCACCACTAAAACCCATGAGACTTGTAGTTTTCAAAAATATTTTCATTTTTGATGAGACGCCGAATGAAAGCAGTTTAATCGCCGGCAACCGAAAACCCGCGATTTCCCGTAAATCCCGTATAGTCGAATGTATACAAAGAAAGTAAGCAGGGAGTAAACTCATTTCCCGAACGATTTTTAAAATTATTTTTTCACCACTAAAACCCATGAGACTTGTAGTTTTCAAAAATATTTTCATTTTTGATGAGACGCCGAATGAAAGCAGTTTAATCGCCGGCAACCGAAAACCCGCGATTTCCCGTAAATCCCGTATAGTCGAATGTATACAAATAAAGTAAGCAGGGAGTAAACTCATTTCCCGAACGATTTTTAAAATTATTTTTTCACCACTAAAACCCATGAGACTTGTAGTTTTCAAAAATATTTTCATTTTTGATGAGACGCCGAATGAAAGCAGTTTAATCGCCGGCAACCGAAAACCCGCGATTTCCCGTAAATCCCGTATAGTCGAATGTATACAAAGAAAGTAAGCAGGGAGTAAACTCATTTCCCGAACGATTTTTAAAATTATTTTTTCACCACTAAAACCCATGAGACTTGTAGTTTTCAAAAATATTTTCATTTTTGATGAGACGCCGAATGAAAGCAGTTTAATCGCCGGCAACCGAAAACCCGCGATTTCCCGTAAATCCCTCGGCCCGTATAGTCGAATGTATACAAAGAAAGTAAGCAGGGAGTAAACTCATTTCCCGAACGATTTTTAAAATTATTTTTTCACCACTAAAACCCATGAGACTTGTAGTTTTCAAAAATATTTTCATTTTTGATGAGACGCCGAATGAAAGCAGTTTAATCGCCGGCAACCGAAAACCCGCGATTTCCCGTAAATTCCGGACTCGGCCCGTATAGTCGAATGTATACAAAGAAAGTAAGCAGGGAGTAAACTCATTTCCCGAACGATTTTTAAAATTATTTTTTCACCACTAAAACCCATGAGACTTGTAGTTTTCAAAAATATTTTCATTTTTGATGAGACGCCGAATGAAAGCAGTTTAATCGCCGGCAACCGAAAACCCGCGATTTCCCGTAAATCCCGTATAGTCGAATGTATACAAAGAAAGTAAGCAGGGAGTAAACTCATTTCCCGAACGATTTTTAAAATTATTTTTTCACCACTAAAACCCATGAGACTTGTAGTTTTCAAAAATTTTCATTTTTGATGAGACGCCGAATGAAAGCAGTTTAATCGCCGGCAACCGAAAACCCGCGATTTCCCGTAAATCCCGGACTCGGCCCGTATAGTCGAATGTATACAAAGAAAGTAAGCAGGGAGTAAACTCATTTCCCGAACGATTTTTAAAATTATTTTTTCACCACTAAAACCCATGAGACTTGTAGTTTTCAAAAATATTTTCATTTTTGATGAGACGCCGAATGAAAGCAGTTTAATCGCCGGCAACCGAAAACCCGCGATTTCCCGTAAATCCCGTATAGTCGAATGTATACAAAGAAAGTAAGCAGGGAGTAAACTCATTTCCCGAACGATTTTTAAAATTATTTTTTCACCACTAAAACCCATGAGACTTGTAGTTTTCAAAAATATTTTCATTTTTGATGAGACGCCGAATGAAAGCAGTTTAATCGCCGGCAACCGAAAACCCGCGATTTCCCGTAAATCCCGTATAGTCGAATGTATACAAAGAAAGTAAGCAGGGAGTAAACTCATTTCCCGAACGATTTTTAAAATTATTTTTTCACCACTAAAACCCATGAGACTTGTAGTTTTCAAAAATATTTTCATTTTTGATGAGACGCCGAATGAAAGCAGTTTAATCGCCGGCAACCGAAAACCCGCGATTTCCCGTAAATCCCGTATAGTCGAATGTATACAAAGAAAGTAAGCAGGGAGTAAACTCATTTCCCGAACGATTTTTAAAATTATTTTTTCACCACTAAAACCCATGAGACTTGTAGTTTTCAAAAATATTTTCATTTTTGATGAGACGCCGAATGAAAGCAGTTTAATCGCCGGCAACCGAAAACCCGCGATTTCCCGTAAATCCCTCGGTATAGTCGAATGTATACAAAGAAAGTAAGCAGGGAGTAAACTCATTTCCCGAACGATTTTTAAAATTATTTTTTCACCACTAAAACCCATGAGACTTGTAGTTTTCAAAAATATTTTCATTTTTGATGAGACGCCGAATGAAAGCAGTTTAATCGCCGGCAACCGAAAACCCGCGATTTCCCGTAAATCCCGGATCGCCGTATAGTCGAATGTATACAAAGAAAGTAAGCAGGGAGTAAACTCATTTCCCGAACGATTTTTAAAATTATTTTTTCACCACTAAAACCCATGAGACTTGTAGTTTTCAAAAATATTTTCATTTTTGATGAGACGCCGAATGAAAGCAGTTTAATCGCCGGCAACCGAAAACCCGCGATTTCCCGTAAATCCCGTATAGTCGAATGTATACAAAGAAAGTAAGCAGGGAGTAAACTCATTTCCCGAACGATTTTTAAAATTATTTTTTCACCACTAAAACCCATGAGACTTGTAGTTTTCAAAAATATTTTCATTTTTGATGAGACGCCGAATGAAAGCAGTTTAATCGCCGGCAACCGAAAACCCGCGATTTCCCGTAAATCCCGGACTCGGCCCGTATAGTCGAATGTATACAAAGAAAGTAAGCAGGGAGTAAACTCATTTCCCGAACGATTTTTAAAATTATTTTTTCACCACTAAAACCCATGAGACTTGTAGTTTTCAAAAATATTTTCATTTTTGATGAGACGCCGAATGAAAGCAGTTTAATCGCCGGCAACCGAAAACCCGCGATTTCCCGTAAATCCCGTATAGTCGAATGTATACAAAGAAAGTAAGCAGGGAGTAAACTCATTTCCCGAACGATTTTTAAAATTATTTTTTCACCACTAAAACCCATGAGACTTGTAGTTTTCAAAAATATTTTCATTTTTGATGAGACGCCGAATGAAAGCAGTTTAATCGCCGGCAACCGAAAACCCGCGATTTCCCGTAAATCCCGATCGGCCGTATAGTCGAATGTATACAAAGAAAGTAAGCAGGGAGTAAACTCATTTCCCGAACGATTTTTAAAATTATTTTTTCACCACTAAAACCCATGAGACTTGTAGTTTTCAAAAATATTTTCATTTTTGATGAGACGCCGAATGAAAGCAGTTTAATCGCCGGCAACCGAAAACCCGCGATTTCCCGTAAATCCCGTATAGTCGAATGTATACAAAGAAAGTAAGCAGGGAGTAAACTCATTTCCCGAACGATTTTTAAAATTTTTTTCACCACTAAAACCCATGAGACTTGTAGTTTTCAAAAATATTTTCATTTTTGATGAGACGCCGAATGAAAGCAGTTTAATCGCCGGCAACCGAAAACCCGCGATTTCCCGTAAATCCCGTGTAATCGAATGTATACAAAGAAAGTAAGCAGGGAGTAAACTCATTTCCCGAACGATTTTTAAAATTATTTTTTCACCACTAAAACCCATGAGACTTGTAGTTTTCAAAAATATTTTCATTTTTGATGAGACGCCGAATGAAAGCAGTTTAATCGCCGGCAACCGAAAACCCGCGATTTCCCGTAAATCCCGTATAGTCGAATGTATACAAAGAAAGTAAGCAGGGAGTAAACTCATTTCCCGAACGATTTTTAAAATTATTTTTCACCACTAAAACCCATGAGACTTGTAGTTTTCAAAAATATTTTCATTTTTGATGAGACGCCGAATGAAAGCAGTTTAATCGCCGGCAACCGAAAACCCGCGATTTCCCGTAAATCCCGGACTCGGCCCGTATAGTCGAATGTATACAAAGAAAGTAAGCAGGGAGTAAACTCATTTCCCGAACGATTTTTAAAATTATTTTTTCACCACTAAAACCCATGAGACTTGTAGTTTTCAAAAATATTTTCATTTTTGATGAGACGCCGAATGAAAGCAGTTTAATCGCCGGCAACCGAAAACCCGCGATTTCCCGTAAATCCCGTATAGTCGAATGTATACAAAGAAAGTAAGCAGGGAGTAAACTCATTTCCCGAACGATTTTTAAAATTATTTTTTCACCACTAAAACCCATGAGACTTGTAGTTTTCAAAAATATTTTCATTTTTGATGAGACGCCGAATGAAAGCAGTTTAATCGCCGGCAACCGAAAACCCGCGATTTCCCGTAAATCCCGGACTCGGCCCGTATAGTCGAATGTATACAAAGAAAGTAAGCAGGGAGTAAACTCATTTCCCGAACGATTTTTAAAATTATTTTTTCACCACTAAAACCCATGAGACTTGTAGTTTTCAAAAATATTTTCATTTTTGATGAGACGCCGAATGAAAGCAGTTTAATCGCCGGCAACCGAAAACCCGCGATTTCCCGTAAATCCCGGACTCGGCCCGTATAGTCGAATGTATACAAAGAAAGTAAGCAGGGAGTAAACTCATTTCCCGAACGATTTTTAAAATTATTTTTTCACCACTAAAACCCATGAGACTTGTAGTTTTCAAAAATATTTTCATTTTGATGAGACGCCGAATGAAAGCAGTTTAATCGCCGGCAACCGAAAACCCGCGATTTCCCGTAAATCCCGTATAGTCGAATGTATACAAAGAAAGTAAGCAGGGAGTAAACTCATTTCCCGAACGATTTTTAAAATTATTTTTTCACCACTAAAACCCATGAGACTTGTAGTTTTCAAAAAATTTTCATTTTTGATGAGACGCCGAATGAAAGCAGTTTAATCGCCGGCAACCGAAAACCCGCGATTTCCCGTAAATCCCGGATCGCCGTATAGTCGAATGTATACAAAGAAAGTAAGCAGGGAGTAAACACATTTCCCGAACGATTTTTAAAATTATTTTTTCACCACTAAAACCCATGAGACTTGTAGTTTTAAAAATATTTTCATTTTTGATGAGACG
>JASGCC010004059.1:0-21359 GCA_030067915.1 Hydractinia echinata | reverse complement strand
GAAATATTCTATCTTCTCTCAAAACGCCCGAATGAAAACAGTTTAATCTCCCCCTCTCTCCTCTTATTTTTGAAAACTACAAGTCTCATGGGTTTTAGTGGTGAAAAAATAATTTTAAAATCGTTCGGGAAATGAGTTTACTCCCTGGGTACTTTCTTTGTATACATTCGACTATACGGGCCGAGCCCGATTTACGGAAATCGCGGGTTTTCGGTTGCCGGCGATTAAACTGCTTTCATTCGGCGTCTCATCAAAAATGAAAATATTTTTGAAAACTACAAGTCTCATGGGTTTTAGTGGTGAAAAAATAATTTTAAAAATCGTTCGGGAAATGAGTTTACTCCCTGGTACTTTCTTTGTATACATTCGACTATACGGGCCGAGCCCGGGATTTACGGGAAATCGCGGGTTTTCGGTTGCCGGCGATTAAACTGCTTTCATTCGGCGTCTCATCAAAATGAAAAATTTTTGAAAACTACAAGTCTCATGGGTTTTAGTGGTGAAAAAATAATTTTAAAAATCGTTCGGGAAATGAGTTTACTCCCTGCTACTTTCTTTGTATACATTCGACTATACGGGATTTACGGGAAATCGCGGGTTTTCGGTTGCCGGCGATTAAACTGCTTTCATTCGGCGTCTCATCAAAAAATGAAAATTTTTGAAAACTACAAGTCTCATGGGTTTTAGTGGTGAAAAAATAATTTTAAAAATCGTTCGGGAAATGAGTTTACTCCCTGCTTACTTTCTTTGTATACATTCGACTATACGGGCCGAGCCCGGGATTTACGGGAAATCGCGGGTTTTCGGTTGCCGGCGATTAAACTGCTTTCATTCGGCGTCTCATCAAAAATGAAAATATTTTGAAAACCAAGTCTCATGGGTTTTGGGTGAAAAAATAATTTTAAAAAATCGTTCGGGAAATGAGTTTACTCCCTGGGTACTTTCTTTGTATACATTCGACTATACGGGCCGAGCCCGGGATTTACGGGAAATTGCGGGTTTTCGGTTGCCGGCGATTAAACTGCTTTCATTCGGCGTCTCATCAAAAATGAAAATATTTTTGAAAACTACAAGTCTCATGGGTTTTAGTGGTGAAAAAATAATTTTAAAAATCGTTCGGGAAATGAGTTTACTCCCTGGGTACTTTCTTTGTATACATTCGACTATAGGGCCGAGCCGGGATTTACGGGAAATCGCGGGTTTTCGGTTGCCGGCGATTAAACTGCTTTCATTCGGCGTCTCATCAAAAATGAAATATTTTTGAAAACTACAAGTCTCATGGGTTTTAGTGGTGAAAAAATAATTTTAAAAATCGTTCGGGAAATGAGTTTACTCCCTGGGTACTTTCTTTGTATACATTCGACTATACGGGATTTACGGGAAATCGCGGGTTTTTCGGTTGCCGGCGATTAAACTGCTTTCATTCGGCGTCTCATCAAAAATGAAAACATTTTTGAAAACTACAAGTCTCATGGGTTTTAGTGGTGAAAAAATAATTTTAAAAATCGTTCGGGAAATGAGTTTACTCCCTGGGTACTTTCTTTGTATACATTCGACTATACGGGCCGAGCCGGGATTTACGGGAAATCGCGGTTTTTCGGTTGCCGGCGATTAAACTGCTTTCATTCGGCGTCTCATCAAAAATGAAAACATTTTTGAAAACTACAAGTCTCATGGGTTTTAGTGGTGAAAAAATAATTTTAAAAATCGTTCGGGAAATGAGTTTACTCCCTGCTTACTTTCTTTGTATACATTCGACTATACGGGATTTACGGGAAATCGCGGGTTTTCGGTTGCCGGCGATTAAACTGCTTTCATTCGGCGTCTCATCAAAAAATGAAAATATTTTTGAAAACTACAAGTCTCATGGGTTTTAGTGGTGAAAAAATAATTTTAAAAATCGTTCGGGAAATGAGTTTACTCCCTGTACTTTCTTTGTATACATTCGACTATACGGGGATTTACGGGAAATCGCGGGTTTTCGGTTGCCGGCGATTAAACTGCTTTCATTCGGCGTCTCATCAAAAATGAAAACATTTTTGAAAACTACAAGTCTCATGGTTTTAGTGGTGAAAAAAAATTTTAAAAATCGTTCGGGAAATGAGTTTACTCCCTGGGTACTTTCTTTGTATACATTCGACTATACGGGCCGAGCCCGGGATTTACGGGAAATCGCGGGTTTTCGGTTGCCGGCGATTAAACTGCTTTCATTCGGCGTCTCATCAAAAATGAAAACATTTTTGAAAACAACAAGTCTCATGGGTTTTAGTGGTGAAAAAAATAATTTTAAAAATCGTTCGGGAAATGAGTTTACTCCCTGGGTACTTTCTTTGTATACATTCGACTATACGGGCCGAGCCCGGGATTTACGGGGAAATTGCCGGGATTAAACTTTCATTCGGCGTCTCATCAAAAATGAAAACATTTTTGAAAACTACAAGTCTCATGGGTTTTAGTGGTGAAAAAATAATTTTAAAAATCGTTCGGGAAATGAGTTTACTCCCTGCTACTTTCTTTGTATACATTCGACTATACGGGCCGAGCGGGATTTACGGGAAATGCTTTTTCGGTCTCATCAAAAATGAAAACATTTTTGAAAATACAACTCATGGGTTTTAGTGGTGAAAAAATAATTTTAAAAATCGTTCGGGAAATGAGTTTACTCCCTGCTTACTTTCTTTGTATACATTCGACTATACGGGCCGAGTCCGGGATTTACGGGAAATCGCGGGTTTTCGGTTGCCGGCGATTAAACTGCTTTCATTCGGCGTCTCATCAAAAATGAAAATTTTTGAAAACTACAAGTCTCATGGGTTTTAGTGGTGAAAAAATAATTTTAAAAATCGTTCGGGAAATGAGTTTACTCCCTGGGTACTTTCTTTGTATACATTCGACTATACGGGCCGAGCCGGGATTTACGGGAAATCGCGGGTTTTCGGTTGCCGGATTAAACTGCTTTCATTCGGCGTCTCATCAAAAATGAAAAATTTTTGAAAACTACAAGTCTCATGGGTTTTAGTGGTGAAAAAATAATTTTAAAAATCGTTCGGGAAATGAGTTTACTCCCTGCTTACTTTCTTTGTATACATTCGACTATACGGGATTTACGGGAAATCGCGGGTTTTCGGTTGCCGGCGATTAAACTGCTTTCATTCGGCGTCTCATCAAAAATGAAAATATTTTTGAAAACTACAAGTCTCATGGGTTTTAGTGGTGAAAAAATAATTTTAAAAATCGTTCGGGAAATGAGTTTACTCCCTGCTTACTTTCTTTGTATACATTCGACTATACGGGCCGAGCCCGGGATTTACGGGAAATCGCGGGTTTTCGGTTGCCGGCGATTAAACTGCTTTCATTCGGCGTCTCATCAAAAATGAAAATATTTTTGAAAACTACAAGTCTCATGGGTTTTAGTGGTGAAAAAATAATTTTAAAAATCGTTCGGGAAATGAGTTTACTCCCTGGGTACTTTCTTTGTATACATTCGACTATACGGGCCGAGCCCGGGATTTACGGGAAATCGCGGGTTTTCGGTTGCCGGCGATTAAACTGCTTTCATTCGGCGTCTCATCAAAAATGAAAATATTTTTGAAAACTACAAGTCTCATGGGTTTTAGTGGTGAAAAAATAATTTTAAAAATCGTTCGGGAAATGAGTTTACTCCCTGGGTACTTTCTTTGTATACATTCGACTATACGGGCCGAGCCCGGGATTTACGGGAAATCGCGGGTTTTCGGTTGCCGGCGATTAAACTGCTTTCATTCGGCGTCTCATCAAAAATGAAAACATTTTTGAAAACTACAAGTCTCATGGGTTTTAGTGGTGAAAAAATAATTTTAAAAATCGTTCGGGAAATGAGTTTACTCCCTGGGTACTTTCTTTGTATACATTCGACTATACGGGAGCCCGGGATTTACGGGAAATCGCGGGTTTTCGGTTGCCGGCGATTAAACTGCTTTCATTCGGCGTCTCATCAAAAATGAAAACATTTTTGAAAACTACAAGTCTCATGGGTTTTAGTGTGAAAAAATAATTTTAAAAATCGTTCGGGAAATGAGTTTACTCCCTGGTACTTTCTTTGTATACATTCGACTATACGGGAGCCGGGATTTACGGGAAATCGCGGGTTTTCGGTTGCCGGCGATTAAACTGCTTTCATTCGGCGTCTCATCAAAAATGAAAACATTTTTGAAAACTACAAGTCTCATGGGTTTTAGTGGTGAAAAAATAATTTTAAAAATCGTTCGGGAAATGAGTTTACTCCCTGCTTACTTTCTTTGTATACATTCGACTATACGGGATTTACGGGAAATCGCGGGTTTTCGGTTGCCGGCGATTAAACTGCTTTCATTCGGCGTCTCATCAAAAATGAAAATATTTTTGAAAACTACAAGTCTCATGGGTTTTAGTGGTGAAAAAATAATTTTAAAAATCGTTCGGGAAATGAGTTTACTCCCTGCTTACTTTCTTTGTATACATTCGACTATACGGGATTTACGGGAAATCGCGGGTTTTCGGTTGCCGGCGATTAAACTGCTTTCATTCGGCGTCTCATCAAAAATGAAAACATTTTTGAAAACTACAAGTCTCATGGGTTTTAGTGGTGAAAAAATAATTTTAAAAATCGTTCGGGAAATGAGTTTACTCCCTGGTACTTTCTTTGTATACATTCGACTATACGGGCCGAGCCCGGGATTTACGGGAAATCGCGGGTTTTCGGTTGCCGGCGATTAAACTGCTTTCATTCGGCGTCTCATCAAAAATGAAAATTTTTGAAAACTACAAGTCTCATGGGTTTTAGTGGTGAAAAAATAATTTTAAAAATCGTTCGGGAAATGAGTTTACTCCCTGGGTACTTTCTTTGTATACATTCGACTATACGGGCCGAGCCGGGATTTACGGGAAATCGGGGGTTTTCGGTTGCCGGCGATTAAACTGCTTTCATTCGGCGTCTCATCAAAAATGAAAATTTTTGAAAACTACAAGTCTCATGGGTTTTAGTGGTGAAAAAATAATTTTAAAAATCGTTCGGGAAATGAGTTTACTCCCTGCTTACTTTCTTTGTATACATTCGACTATACGGGATTTACGGGAAATCGCGGGTTTTCGGTTGCCGGCGATTAAACTGCTTTCATTCGGCGTCTCATCAAAAATGAAAATATTTTTGAAAACTACAAGTCTCATGGGTTTTAGTGGTGAAAAAATAATTTTAAAAATCGTTCGGGAAATGAGTTTACTCCCTGCTTACTTTCTTTGTATACATTCGACTATACGGGCCGAGCCCGGATTTACGGGAAATCGCGGTTTTCGGTTGCCGGCGATTAAACTGCTTTCATTCGGCGTCTCATCAAAAATGAAAACATTTTTGAAAACTACAAGTCTCATGGGTTTTAGTGGTGAAAAAATAATTTTAAAAATCGTTCGGGAAATGAGTTTACTCCCTGCTTACTTTCTTTGTATACATTCGACTATACGGGCCGAGCCCGGGATTTACGGGAAATCGCGGGTTTTCGGTTGCCGGCGATTAAACTGCTTTCATTCGGCGTCTCATCAAAAATGAAAAATTTTTGAAAACTACAAGTCTCATGGGTTTTAGTGGTGAAAAAATAATTTTAAAAATCGTTCGGGAAATGAGTTTACTCCCTGGGTACTTTCTTTGTATACATTCGACTATACGGGATTTACGGGAAATCGCGGGTTTTCGGTTGCCGGCGATTAAACTGCTTTCATTCGGCGTCTCATCAAAAATGAAAATATTTTTGAAAACTACAAGTCTCATGGGTTTTAGTGGTGAAAAAATAATTTTAAAAATCGTTCGGGAAATGAGTTTACTCCCTGCTTACTTTCTTTGTATACATTCGACTATACGGGCCGAGCCCGGGATTTACGGGAAATCGCGGGTTTTCGGTTGCCGGCGATTAAACTGCTTTCATTCGGCGTCTCATCAAAAATGAAAAATTTTTGAAAACTACAAGTCTCATGGGTTTTAGTGGTGAAAAAATAATTTTAAAAATCGTTCGGGAAATGAGTTTACTCCCTGCTACTTTCTTTGTATACATTCGACTATACGGGCAGCCCGGGATTTACGGGAAATCGCGGGTTTTCGGTTGCCGGCGATTAAACTGCTTTCATTCGGCGTCTCATCAAAAATGAAAAATTTTTGAAAACTACAAGTCTCATGGGTTTTAGTGGTGAAAAAATAATTTTAAAAATCGTTCGGGAAATGAGTTTACTCCCTGCTACTTTCTTTGTATACATTCGACTATACGGGCCGAGCCCGGGATTTACGGGAAATCGCGGTTTTCGGTTGCCGGCGATTAAACTGCTTTCATTCGGCGTCTCATCAAAAATGAAAATATTTTTGAAAACTACAAGTCTCATGGGTTTTAGTGGTGAAAAAATAATTTTAAAAATCGTTCGGGAAATGAGTTTACTCCCTGGGTACTTTCTTTGTATACATTCGACTATACGGGCCGAGCCCGGGATTTACGGGAAATCGCGGGTTTTCGGTTGCCGGCGATTAAACTGCTTTCATTCGGCGTCTCATCAAAAATGAAAACATTTTTGAAAACTACAAGTCTCATGGGTTTTAGTGGTGAAAAAATAATTTTAAAAATCGTTCGGGAAATGAGTTTACTCCCTGCTTACTTTCTTTGTATACATTCGACTATACGGGATTTACGGGAAATCGCGGGTTTTCGGTTGCCGGCGATTAAACTGCTTTCATTCGGCGTCTCATCAAAAATGAAAATATTTTTGAAAACTACAAGTCTCATGGGTTTTAGTGGTGAAAAAATAATTTTAAAAATCGTTCGGGAAATGAGTTTACTCCCTGCTTACTTTCTTTGTATACATTCGACTATACGGGCCGAGCCCGGATTTACGGGAAATCGCGGGTTTTCGGTTGCCGGCGATTAAACTGCTTTCATTCGGCGTCTCATCAAAAATGAAAACATTTTTGAAAACTACAAGTCTCATGGGTTTTAGTGGTGAAAAAATAATTTTAAAAATCGTTCGGGAAATGAGTTTACTCCCTGGTACTTTCTTTGTATACATTCGACTATACGGGCCGAGCCGGGATTTACGGGAAATCGCGGGTTTTCGGTTGCCGGCGATTAAACTGCTTTCATTCGGCGTCTCATCAAAAATGAAAATATTTTTGAAAACTACAAGTCTCATGGGTTTTAGTGGTGAAAAAATAATTTTAAAAATCGTTCGGGAAATGAGTTTACTCCCTGGGTACTTTCTTTGTATACATTCGACTATACGGGCCGAGCCGGGATTTACGGGAAATCGCGGGTTTTCGGTTGCCGGCGATTAAACTGCTTTCATTCGGCGTCTCATCAAAAATGAAAATATTTTTGAAAACTACAAGTCTCATGGGTTTTGTGGTGAAAAAATAATTTTAAAAATCGTTCGGGAAATGAGTTTACTCCCTGCTACTTTCTTTGTATACATTCGACTATACGGGCCGAGCCCGGGATTTACGGGAAATCGCGGGTTTTCGGTTGCCGGCGATTAAACTGCTTTCATTCGGCGTCTCATCAAAAATGAAAATTTTTGAAAACTACAAGTCTCATGGGTTTTAGTGGTGAAAAAATAATTTTAAAAATCGTTCGGGAAATGAGTTTACTCCCTGGGTACTTTCTTTGTATACATTCGACTATACGGGCCGAGCCCGGGATTTACGGGAAATTGCCGGTTTTTCGGTCTCATCAAAAATGAAAAATATTTTTGAAAACTACAAGTCTCATGGGTTTTAGTGGTGAAAAAATAATTTTAAAAATCGTTCGGGAAATGAGTTTACTCCCTGGGTACTTTCTTTGTATACATTCGACTATACGGGCCGAGCCCGGGATTTACGGGAAATGCGGTTTTCGGTCTCATCAAAAATGAAAAATTTTTGAAAACTACAAGTCTCATGGGTTTTAGTGGTGAAAAAATAATTTTAAAAATCGTTCGGGATATGAGTTTACTCCCTGCTTACTTTCTTTGTATACATTCGACTATACGGGTCGAGTCCGGGATTTACGGGAAATCGCGGGTTTTCGGTGGCCGGCGATTAAACTACTGTCATTCGGCGTCTCATCAAAAATGAAAACATTTTTGAAAAGTACAAGTCTCATGGGTTCTAGTGGTGAAAAAATAATTTTAAAAATCGTTCGGGAAATGAGTTTACTCCCTGCTACTTTCTTTGTATACATTCGACTATACGGGCCGAGCCCGGGATTTACGGGAAATCGCGGGTTTTCGGTTGCCGGCGATTAAACTGCTTTCATTCGGCGTCTCATCAAAAATGAAAAATTTTTGAAAACTACAAGTCTCATGGGTTTTGTGGTGAAAAAATAATTTTAAAAATCGTTCGGGAAATGAGTTTACTCCCTGCTTACTTTCTTTGTATACATTCGACTATACGCGGGATTTACGGGAAATCGCGGGTTTTCGGTTGCCGGCGATTAAACTGCTTTCATTCGGCGTCTCATCAAAAATGAAAATATTTTTGAAAACTACAAGTCTCATGGGTTTTAGTGGTGAAAAAATAATTTTAAAAATCGTTCGGGAAATGAGTTTACTCCCTGCTACTTTCTTTGTATACATTCGACTATACGGGATTTACGGGAAATCGCGGGTTTTCGGTTGCCGGCGATTAAACTGCTTTCATTCGGCGTCTCATCAAAAATGAAAATATTTTTGAAAACTGCAAGTCTCATGGGTTTTAGTGGTGAAAAAATAATTTTAAAAATCGTTCGGGAAATGAGTTTACTCCCTGCTTACTTTCTTTGTATACATTCGACTATACGGGCCGAGCCCGGGATTTACGGGAAATCGCGGGTTTTCGGTTGCCGGCGATTAAACTGCTTTCATTCGGCGTCTCATCAAAAATGAAAACATTTTTGAAAACTACAAGTCTCATGGGTTTTAGTGGTGAAAAAATAATTTTAAAAATCGTTCGGGAAATGAGTTTACTCCCTGGGTACTTTCTTTGTATACATTCGACTATACGGGATTTACGGGAAATCGCGGGTTTTCGGTTGCCGGCGATTAAACTGCTTTCATTCGGCGTCTCATCAAAAATGAAAATATTTTTGAAAACTACAAGTCTCATGGGTTTTAGTGGTGAAAAAATAATTTTAAAAATCGTTCGGGAAATGAGTTTACTCCCTGGGTTACTTTCTTTGTATACATTCGACTATACGGGCCGAGCCCGGGATTTACGGGAAATCGCGGGTTTTCGGTTGCCGGCGATTAAACTGCTTTCATTCGGCGTCTCATCAAAAATGAAAACATTTTTGAAAACTACAAGTCTCATGGTTTTAGTGGTGAAAAAATAATTTTAAAAATCGTTCGGGAAATGAGTTTACTCCCTGCTACTTTCTTTGTATACATTCGACTATACAGGGATTTACGGGAAATCGCGGGTTTTCGGTTGCCGGCGATTAAACTGCTTTCATTCGGCGTCTCATCAAAAATGAAAATATTTTTGAAAACTACAAGTCTCATGGGTTTTAGTGGTGAAAAAATAATTTTAAAAATCGTTCGGGAAATGAGTTTACTCCCTGGGTACTTTCTTTGTATACATTCGACTATACGGGCCGAGCCCGGGATTTACGGGAAATCGCGGTTTTCGGTTGCCGGCGATTAAACTGCTTTCATTCGGCGTCTCATCAAAAATGAAAATATTTTTGAAAACTACAAGTCTCATGGGTTTTAGTGGTGAAAAAATAATTTTAAAAATCGTTCGGGAAATGAGTTTACTCCCTGGTACTTTCTTTGTATACATTCGACTATACGGGCCGAGCCGGGATTTACGGGAAATCGCGGGTTTTCGGTTGCCGGCGATTAAACTGCTTTTTCGGCGTCTCATCAAAAATGAAATTTTTGAAAACTACAAGTCTCATGGGTTTTAGTGGTGAAAAAATAATTTTAAAAATCGTTCGGGAAATGAGTTTACTCCCTGGGTACTTTCTTTGTATACATTCGACTATACGGGATTTACGGGAAATCGCGGGTTTTCGGTTGCCGGCGATTAAACTGCTTTCATTCGGCGTCTCATCAAAAATGAAAATTTTTGAAAACTACAAGTCTCATGGGTTTTAGTGGTGAAAAAATAATTTTAAAAATCGTTCGGGAAATGAGTTTACTCCCTGCTACTTTCTTTGTATACATTCGACTATACGGGCCGAGCCGGGATTTACGGGAAATCGCGGGTTTTCGGTTGCCGGCGATTAAACTGCTTTCATTCGGCGTCTCATCAAAAATGAAAATTTTTGAAAACTACAAGTCTCATGGGTTTTAGTGGTGAAAAAATAATTTTAAAAATCGTTCGGGAAATGAGTTTACTCCCTGCTTACTTTCTTTGTATACATTCGACTATACGGGATTTACGGGAAATCGCGGGTTTTCGGTTGCCGGCGATTAAACTGTTTCATTTCATTCGGCGTCTCATCAAAAATGAAAATATTTTTGAAAACTACAAGTCTCATGGGTTTTAGTGGTGAAAAAATAATTTTAAAAATCGTTCGGGAAATGAGTTTACTCCCTGCTACTTTCTTTGTATACATTCGACTATACGGGCCGAGCCGGGATTTACGGGAAATCGCGGGTTTTCGGTTGCCGGCGATTAAACTGCTTTCATTCGGCGTCTCATCAAAAATGAAAACATTTTTGAAAACTACAAGTCTCATGGGTTTTAGTGGTGAAAAAATAATTTTAAAAATCGTTCGGGAAATGAGTTTACTCCCTGGGTACTTTCTTTGTATACATTCGACTATACGGGCCGAGCCGGATTTACGGGAAATCGCGGGTTTTCGGTTGCCGGCGATTAAACTGCTTTCATTCGGCGTCTCATCAAAAATGAAAATATTTTTGAAAACTACAAGTCTCATGGGTTTTAGTGGTGAAAAAATAATTTTAAAAATCGTTCGGGAAATGAGTTTACTCCCTGGGTACATTCTTTGTATACATTCGACTATACGGGATTTACGGGAAATCGCGGGTTTTCGGTTGCCGGCGATTAAACTGCTTTCATTCGGCGTCTCATCAAAAATGAAAATATTTTTGAAAACTACAAGTCTCATGGGTTTTAGTGGTGAAAAAATAATTTTAAAAATCGTTCGGGAAATGAGTTTACTCCCTGCTACTTTCTTTGTATACATTCGACTATACGGGCCGAGCCGGGATTTACGGGAAATCGCGGGTTTTCGGTTGCCGGCGATTAAACTGCTTTCATTCGGCGTCTCATCAAAAATGAAAAATTTTTGAAAACTACAAGTCTCATGGGTTTTAGTGGTGAAAAAATAATTTTAAAAATCGTTCGGGAAATGAGTTTACTCCCTGCTTACTTTCTTTGTATACATTCGACTATACGGGCGGGATTTACGGGAAATCGCGGGTTTTCGGTTGCCGGCGATTAAACTGCTTTCATTCGGCGTCTCATCAAAAATGAAAATATTTTTGAAAACTACAAGTCTCATGGGTTTTAGTGGTGAAAAAATAATTTTAAAAATCGTTCGGGAAATGAGTTTACTCCCTGCTTACTTTCTTTGTATACATTCGACTATACGGGATTTACGGGAAATCGCGGGTTTTCGGTTGCCGGCGATTAAACTGCTTTCATTCGGCGTCTCATCAAAAATGAAAATATTTTTGAAAACTACAAGTCTCATGGGTTTTAGTGGTGAAAAAATAATTTTAAAAATCGTTCGGGAAATGAGTTTACTCCCTGGGTACTTTCTTTGTATACATTCGACTATACGGGCGAGCCGGATTTACGGGAAATCGCGGGTTTTCGGTTGCCGGCGATTAAACTGCTTTCATTCGGCGTCTCATCAAAAATGAAAATATTTTTGAAAACTACAAGTCTCATGGGTTTTAGTGGTGAAAAAATAATTTTAAAAATCGTTCGGGAAATGAGTTTACTCCCTGGGTACTTTCTTTGTATACATTCGACTATACGGCCGAGCCCGGGATTTACGGGAAATCGCGGGTTTTCGGTTGCCGGCGATTAAACTGCTTTCATTCGGCGTCTCATCAAAAATGAAAATTTTTGAAAACAAGTCTCATGGGTTTTAGTGGTGAAAAAATAATTTTAAAAATCGTTCGGGAAATGAGTTTACTCCCTGGTACTTTCTTTGTATACATTCGACTATACGGGGAGCCCGGGATTTACGGGAAATCGCGGGTTTTCGGTTGCCGGCGATTAAACTGCTTTCATTCGGCGTCTCATCAAAAATGAAAGTATTTTTGAAAACTACAAGTCTCATGGGTTTTAGTGGTGAAAAAATAATTTTAAAAATCGTTCGGGAAATGAGTTTACTCCCTGCTTACTTTCTTTGTATACATTCGACTATACGGGATTTACGGGAAATCGCGGGTTTTCGGTTGCCGGCGATTAAACTGCTTTCATTCGGCGTCTCATCAAAAATGAAAACATTTTTGAAAACTACAAGTCTCATGGGTTTTAGTGGTGAAAAAATAATTTTAAAAATCGTTCGGGAAATGAGTTTACTCCCTGCTTACTTTCTTTGTATACATTCGACTATACGGGATTTACGGGAAATCGCGGTTTTCGGTTGCCGGCGATTAAACTGCTTTCATTCGGCGTCTCATCAAAAATGAAAATATTTTTGAAAACTACAAGTCTCATGGGTTTTAGTGGTGAAAAAATAATTTTAAAAATCGTTCGGGAAATGAGTTTACTCCCTGCTACTTTCTTTGTATACATTCGACTATACGGGCCGAGCCCGGATTTACGGGAAATCGCGGGTTTTCGGTTGCCGGCGATTAAACTGCTTTCATTCGGCGTCTCATCAAAAATGAAAACATTTTTGAAAACTACAAGTCTCATGGGTTTTAGTGGTGAAAAAATAATTTTAAAAATCGTTCGGGAAATGAGTTTACTCCCTGGTACTTTCTTTGTATACATTCGACTATACGGGCCGAGCCTTTACGGGAAATCGCGGTTTTCGGTTGCCGGCGATTAAACTGCTTTTTCGGCGTCTCATCAAAAATGAAATATTTTTGAAAACTACAAGTCTCATGGGTTTTAGTGGTGAAAAAATAATTTTAAAAATCGTTCGGGAAATGAGTTTACTCCCTGCTACTTTCTTTGTATACATTCGACTATACGGGATTTACGGGAAATCGCGGGTTTTCGGTTGCCGGCGATTAAACTGCTTTCATTCGGCGTCTCATCAAAAATGAAAGATTTTTGAAAACTACAAGTCTCATGGGTTTTAGTGGTGAAAAAATAATTTTAAAAATCGTTCGGGAAATGAGTTTACTCCCTGCTTACTTACTTTGTATACATTCGACTATACGGGATTTACGGGAAATCGCGGGTTTTCGGTTGCCGGCGATTAAACTGCTTTCATTCGGCGTCTCATCAAAAATGAAAATATTTTTGAAAACTACAAGTCTCATGGGTTTTAGTGGTGAAAAAATAATTTTAAAAATCGTTCGGGAAATGAGTTTACTCCCTGCTTACTTTCTTTGTATACATTCGACTATACGGGCCGAGCCCGGGATTTACGGGAAATCACGGTTTTTCGGTTGCCGGCGATTAAACTGCTTTCATTCGGCGTCTCATCAAAAATGAAAAATTTTTGAAAACTACAAGTCTCATGGGTTTTAGTGGTGAAAAAATAATTTTAAAAATCGTTCGGGAAATGAGTTTACTCCCTGGTACTTTCTTTGTATACATTCGACTATACGGGCCGAGCCGGGATTTACGGGAAATCGCGGGTTTTCGGTTGCCGGCGATTAAACTGCTTTCATTCGGCGTCTCATCAAAAATGAAAATTTTTGAAAACTACAAGTCTCATGGGTTTTAGTGGTGAAAAAATAATTTTAAAAATCGTTCGGGAAATGAGTTTACTCCCTGCTTACTTTCTTTGTATACATTCGACTATACGGGATTTACGGGAAATCGCGGGTTTTCGGTTGCCGGCGATTAAACTGCTTTCATTCGGCGTCTCATCAAAAATGAAAATTTTTGAAAACTACAAGTCTCATGGGTTTTAGTGGTGAAAAAATAATTTTAAAAATCGTTCGGGAAATGAGTTTACTCCCTGCTTACTTTCTTTGTATACATTCGACTATACGGGATTTACGGGAAATCGCGGTTTTCGGTTGCCGGCGATTAAACTGCTTTCATTCGGCGTCTCATCAAAAATGAAAATATTTTTGAAAACTACAAGTCTCATGGGTTTTAGTGGTGAAAAAATAATTTTAAAAATCGTTCGGGAAATGAGTTTACTCCCTGCTACTTTCTTTGTATACATTCGACTATACGGGCGAGCCGGGATTTACGGGAAATCGCGGGTTTTCGGTTGCCGGCGATTAAACTGCTTTCATTCGGCGTCTCATCAAAAATGAAAATTTTTGAAAACTACAAGTCTCATGGTTTTAGTGGTGAAAAAATAATTTTAAAAATCGTTCGGGAAATGAGTTTACTCCCTGGGTACTTTCTTTGTATACATTCGACTATACGGGCCGAGCCCGGTTTACGGGAAATCGCGGGTTTTCGGTTGCCGGCGATTAAACTGCTTTTTCGGCGTCTCATCAAAAATGAAAATTTTTGAAAACTACAAGTCTCATGGGTTTTAGTGGTGAAAAAATAATTTTAAAAATCGTTCGGGAAATGAGTTTACTCCCTGCTACTTTCTTTGTATACATTCGACTATACGGGATTTACGGGAAATCGCGGGTTTTCGGTTGCCGGCGATTAAACTGCTTTCATTCGGCGTCTCATCAAAAATGAAATATTTTTGAAAACTACAAGTCTCATGGTTTTAGTGGTGAAAAAATAATTTTAAAAATCGTTCGGGAAATGAGTTTACTCCCTGCTACTTTCTTTGTATACATTCGACTATACGGGATTTACGGGAAATCGCGGGTTTTCGGTTGCCGGCGATTAAACTGCTTTCATTCGGCGTCTCATCAAAAATGAAAAATTTTTGAAAACTACAAGTCTCATGGGTTTTAGTGGTGAAAAAATAATTTTAAAAATCGTTCGGGAAATGAGTTTACTCCCTGCTACTTTCTTTGTATACATTCGACTATAGGGCGGGATTTACGGGAAATCGCGGTTTTCGGTTGCCGGCGATTAAACTGCTTTCATTCGGCGTCTCATCAAAAATGAAAATATTTTTGAAAACTACAAGTCTCATGGGTTTTAGTGGTGAAAAAATAATTTTAAAAATCGTTCGGGAAATGAGTTTACTCCCTGCTACTTTCTTTGTATACATTCGACTATACGGGATTTACGGGAAATCGCGGGTTTTCGGTTGCCGGCGATTAAACTGCTTTCATTCGGCGTCTCATCAAAAATGAAAAATTTTTGAAAACTACAAGTCTCATGGGTTTTAGTGGTGAAAAAATAATTTTAAAAATCGTTCGGGAAATGAGTTTACTCCCTGCTACTTTCTTTGTATACATTCGACTATACGGGCCGAGCCCGGGATTTACGGGAAATCGCGGTTTTCGGTTGCCGGCGATTAAACTGCTTTCATTCGGCGTCTCATCAAAAATGAAAAATTTTTGAAAACTACAAGTCTCATGGGTTTTAGTGGTGAAAAAATAATTTTAAAAATCGTTCGGGAAATGAGTTTACTCCCTGCTACTTTCTTTGTATACATTCGACTATACGGGCCGAGCCGATTTACGGGAAATCGCGGGTTTTCGGTTGCCGGCGATTAAACTGCTTTCATTCGGCGTCTCATCAAAAATGAAAATATTTTTGAAAACTACAAGTCTCATGGTTTTAGTGGTGAAAAAATAATTTTAAAAATCGTTCGGGAAATGAGTTTACTCCCTGCTTACTTTCTTTGTATACATTCGACTATACGGGATTTACGGGAAATCGCGGGTTTTCGGTTGCCGGCGATTAAACTGCTTTCATTCGGCGTCTCATCAAAAATGAAAATTTTTGAAAACTACAAGTCTCATGGGTTTTAGTGGTGAAAAAATAATTTTAAAAATCGTTCGGGAAATGAGTTTACTCCCTGCTACTTTCTTTGTATACATTCGACTATACGGGATTTACGGGAAATCGGGTTTTCGGTTGCCGGCGATTAAACTGCTTTCATTCGGCGTCTCATCAAAAATGAAAATATTTTTGAAAACTACAAGTCTCATGGGTTTTAGTGGTGAAAAAATAATTTTAAAAATCGTTCGGGAAATGAGTTTACTCCCTGCTACTTTCTTTGTATACATTCGACTATAGCGGGATTTACGGGAAATCGCGGTTTTCGGTTGCCGGCGATTAAACTGCTTTCATTCGGCGTCTCATCAAAAATGAAAATATTTTTGAAAACTACAAGTCTCATGGGTTTTAGTGGTGAAAAAATAATTTTAAAAATCGTTCGGGAAATGAGTTTACTCCCTGGGTACTTTCTTTGTATACATTCGACTATACGGGCCGAGCCCGGGATTTACGGGAAATCGCGGGTTTTCGGTTGCCGGCGATTAAACTGCTTTCATTCGGCGTCTCATCAAAAATGAAAATATTTTTGAAAACTACAAGTCTCATGGGTTTTAGTGGTGAAAAAATAATTTTAAAAATCGTTCGGGAAATGAGTTTACTCCCTGCTTACTTTCTTTGTATACATTCGACTATACGGGAGAGCCCGGGATTTACGGGAAATCGCGGTTTTCGGTTGCCGGCGATTAAACTGCTTTCATTCGGCGTCTCATCAAAAATGAAAACATTTTTGAAAACTAAAGTCTCATGGGTTTTAGTGGTGAAAAAATAATTTTAAAAATCGTTCGGGAAATGAGTTTACTCCTTACTTTCTTTGTATACATTCGACTATACGGGAGCCCGGGATTTACGGGAAATCGCGGTTTTCGGTTGCCGGCGATTAAACTGCTTTCATTCGGCGTCTCATCAAAAATGAAAATATTTTTGAAAACTACAAGTCTCATGGGTTTTAGTGGTGAAAAAATAATTTTAAAAATCGTTCGGGAAATGAGTTTACTCCCTGCTACTTTCTTTGTATACATTCGACTATACGGGATTTACGGGAAATCGCGGGTTTTCGGTTGCCGGCGATTAAACTGCTTTCATTCGGCGTCTCATCAAAAATGAAAACATTTTTGAAAACTACAAGTCTCATGGGTTTTAGTGGTGAAAAAATAATTTTAAAAATCGTTCGGGAAATGAGTTTACTCCCTGCTTACTTTCTTTGTATACATTCGACTATACGGGATTTACGGGAAATCGCGGGTTTTCGGTTGCCGGCGATTAAACTGCTTTCATTCGGCGTCTCATCAAAAATGAAAATATTTTTGAAAACTACAAGTCTCATGGGTTTTAGTGGTGAAAAATAATTTTAAAAATCGTTCGGGAAATGAGTTTACTCCCTGGTACTTTCTTTGTATACATTCGACTATACGGGCCGAGCCGGGATTTACGGGAAATCGCGGGTTTTCGGTTGCCGGCGATTAAACTGCTTTCATTCGGCGTCTCATCAAAAATGAAAATTTTTGAAAACCACAAAGTCTCATGGGTTTTAGTGGTGAAAAAATAATTTTAAAAATCGTTCGGGAAATGAGTTTACTCCCTGGTACTTTCTTTGTATACATCACTATATACGCGGCCAGAGCGGGTTTACGGGAAATCGCGGGTTTTCGGTTGCCGGCGATTAAACTGCTTTCATTCGGCGTCTCATCAAAAATGAAATATTTTTGAAAACTACAAGTCTCATGGGTTTTAGTGGTGAAAAAATAATTTTAAAAATCGTTCGGGAAATGAGTTTACTCCCTGCTTACTTTCTTTGTATACATTCGACTATACGGGATTTACGGGAAATCGCGGGTTTTCGGTTGCCGGCGATTAAACTGCTTTCATTCGGCGTCTCATCAAAAATGAAAATATTTTTGAAAACTACAAGTCTCATGGGTTTTAGTGGTGAAAAAATAATTTTAAAAATCGTTCGGGAAATGAGTTTACTCCCTGGGTACTTTCTTTGTATACATTCGACTATACGGGATTTACGGGAAATCGCGGGTTTTCGGTTGCCGGCGATTAAACTGCTTTCATTCGGCGTCTCATCAAAAATGAAAATATTTTTGAAAACTACAAGTCTCATGGGTTTTAGTGGTGAAAAAATAATTTTAAAAATCGTTCGGGAAATGAGTTTACTCCCTGGGTACTTTCTTTGTATACATTCGACTATACGGGCCGAGCCCGGGATTTACGGGAAATCGCGGGTTTTCGGTTGCCGGCGATTAAACTGCTTTCATTCGGCGTCTCATCAAAAATGAAAATATTTTTGAAAACTACAAGTCTCATGGGTTTTAGTGGTGAAAAAATAATTTTAAAAATCGTTCGGGAAATGAGTTTACTCCCTGGTACTTTCTTTGTATACATTCGACTATACGGGAGCCCTTTACGGGAAATCGCGGGTTTTCGGTTGCCGGCGATTAAACTGCTTTCATTCGGCGTCTCATCAAAAATGAAAATATTTTTGAAAACTACAAGTCTCATGGGTTTTAGTGGTGAAAAAATAATTTTAAAAATCGTTCGGGAAATGAGTTTACTCCCTGGGTACTTTCTTTGTATACATTCGACTATACGGGATTTACGGGAAATCGCGGGTTTTCGGTTGCCGGCGATTAAACTGCTTTCATTCGGCGTCTCATCAAAAATGAAAATTTTTGAAAACTACAAGTCTCATGGGTTTTAGTGGTGAAAAAATAATTTTAAAAATCGTTCGGGAAATGAGTTTACTCCCTGCTTACTTTCTTTGTATACATTCGACTATACGGGCGGGATTTACGGGAAATCGCGGGTTTTCGGTTGCCGGCGATTAAACTGCTTTCATTCGGCGTCTCATCAAAAATGAAAATATTTTTGAAAACTACAAGTCTCATGGGTTTTAGTGGTGAAAAAATAATTTTAAAAAATTCGGGAAATGAGTTTACTCCCTGCTACTTTCTTTGTATACATTCGACTATACGGGCCGAGCCCGGGATTTACGGGAAATCGCGGGTTTTCGGTTGCCGGCGATTAAACTGCTTTCATTCGGCGTCTCATCAAAAATGAAAACATTTTTGAAAACTACAAGTCTCATGGGTTTTAGTGGTGAAAAAATAATTTTAAAAATCGTTCGGGAAATGAGTTTACTCCCTGGGTACTTTCTTTGTATACATTCGACTATACGGGCCGAGCCCAGGATTTACGGGAAATCGCGGGTTTTCGGTTGCCGGCGATTAAACTGCTTTCATTCGGCGTCTCATCAAAAATGAAATTTTTGAAAACTACAAGTCTCATGGGTTTTAGTGGTGAAAAAATAATTTTAAAAATCGTTCGGGAAATGAGTTTACTCCCTGCTTACTTTCTTTGTATACATTCGACTATACGGAATTTACGGGAAATCGCGGGTTTTCGGTTGCCGGCGATTAAACTGCTTTCATTCGGCGTCTCATCAAAAATGAAAAATTTTTGAAAACTACAAGTCTCATGGGTTTTAGTGGTGAAAAAATAATTTTAAAAATCGTTCGGGAAATGAGTTTACTCCCTGCTTACTTTCTTTGTATACATTCGACTATACGGGATTTACGGGAAATCGCGGGTTTTCGGTTGCCGGCGATTAAACTGCTTTCATTCGGCGTCTCATCAAAAATGAAAATATTTTTGAAAACTACAAGTCTCATGGGTTTTAGTGGTGAAAAAATAATTTTAAAAATCGTTCGGGAAATGAGTTTACTCCCTGCGTACTTTCTTTGTATACATTCGACTATACGGGCCGAGCCCGGGATTTACGGGAAATCGCGGGTTTTCGGTTGCCGGATTAAACTGCTTTCATTCGGCGTCTCATCAAAAATGAAATATTTTTGAAAACTACAAGTCTCATGGGTTTTAGTGGTGAAAAAATAATTTTAAAAATCGTTCGGGAAATGAGTTTACTCCCTGTACTTTCTTTGTATACATTCGACTATACGGGCCGAGCCGGGATTTACGGGAAATCGCGGGTTTTCGGTTGCCGGCGATTAAACTGCTTTCATTCGGCGTCTCATCAAAAATGAAATTTTTGAAAACTACAAGTCTCATGGTTTTAGTGGTGAAAAAATAATTTTAAAAATCGTTCGGGAAATGAGTTTACTCCCTGGGTACTTTCTTTGTATACATTCCACTATACGGGCCGAGCCCGGGATTTACGGGAAATCGCGGGTTTTCGGTTGCCGGCGATTAAACTGCTTTCATTCGGCGTCTCATCAAAAATGAAATATTTTTGAAAACTACAAGTCTCATGGGTTTTAGTGGTGAAAAAATAATTTTAAAAATCGTTCGGGAAATGAGTTTACTCCCTGCTTACTTTCTTTGTATACATTCGACTATACGGGCCGAGCCCGGGATTTACGGGAAATCGCGGGTTTTCGGTTGCCGGCGATTAAACTGCTTTCATTCGGCGTCTCATCAAAAATGAAAACATTTTTGAAAACTACAAGTCTCATGGGTTTTAGTGGTGAAAAAATAATTTTAAAAATCGTTCGGGAAATGAGTTTACTCCCTGCTACTTTCTTTGTATACATTCGACTATACGGGATTTACGGGAAATCGCGGGTTTTCGGTTGCCGGCGATTAAACTGCTTTCATTCGGCGTCTCATCAAAAATGAAAATATTTTTGAAAACTACAAGTCTCATGGGTTTTAGTGGTGAAAAAATAATTTTAAAAATCGTTCGGGAAATGAGTTTACTCCCTGGGTACTTTCTTTGTATACATTCGACTATACGGGGAGCCGGATTTACGGGAAATCGCGGGTTTTCGGTTGCCGGCGATTAAACTGCTTTCATTCGGCGTCTCATCAAAAATGAAAAATTTTTGAAAACTACAAGTCTCATGGGTTTTAGTGGTGAAAAAATAATTTTAAAAATCGTTCGGGAAATGAGTTTACTCCCTGCTACTTTCTTTGTATACATTCGACTATACGGGATTTACGGGAAATCGCGGGTTTTCGGTTGCCGGCGATTAAACTGCTTTCATTCGGCGTCTCATCAAAAATGAAAATATTTTTGAAAACTACAAGTCTCATGGGTTTTAGTGGTGAAAAAATAATTTTAAAAATCGTTCGGGAAATGAGTTTACTCCCTGGGTACTTTCTTTGTATACATTCGACTATACCGAGCCCGGGATTTACGGGAAATCGCGGGTTTTCGGTTGCCGGCGATTAAACTGCTTTCATTCGGCGTCTCATCAAAAATGAAAATATTTTTGAAAACTACAGTCTCATGGGTTTTAGTGGTGAAAAAATAATTTTAAAAATCGTTCGGGAAATGAGTTTACTCCCTGCTTACTTTCTTTGTATACATTCGACTATACGGGCCGAGCCCGGGATTTACGGGAAATCGCGG